>JAWNLV010000135.1:0-252914 GCA_035042125.1 Drosophila longiperda | reverse complement strand
ACATAACAGAGTTAAGTATTTTTTTTTGTGAACTCAGAACTTGTCGAACTTTGACTCAGATAACATTAACTAATATTAAAAAATCAAATAACAGCAAGTCAAGAATCAAATGTTATAAGTCAAAGCAAAAGTATTAACAGAAGAATCAAACCAAGAATATAAATGACTTTGTGTATTGAAAACATCACCTTTAACTTGAGCTCGAAGAGTTACAAAATCAATGTAAAACTTAAATCTAAAATAATACTTATTGAAAGCCACATCGGTTATGCGCAGGATTAAGCATACTGAAAGTGAGGCTATATAAAAAGAAACAGAAATAACAAAAAAACAAAATATTTTTAATATCAATTAAAAATATATATATAATTACATGGTATTAAACTATACTTAATAAATGTTGGCTGTCTATTGCTTATAGAGCAAAAATTTCTTGTTTTTTTCTTTGTTTATTTTGCTTGTGCTACTGGGTGTTTGTCTTTAATTGTGGCAGCACTTTAATGGGTGGGTAAAAAATGTGTGCCACAAGTGGAATGCTGTTGCTGCTACCTTTACAGTGTCAGTGGCAGTGTCGCTGTTGGTGTCGGTGTCGGTGTCAGTGTCACCTTGCGACGCAGCGAGGAATGCAGCTTCATCTGCCATTGTGGCAATTTGCCTGCTGTGTTGCACTTGCAGTTACAGTTACTGTTGTTCATTCCCTTTGACTCCGGCCCAGCCCAACCCCCAAAGCCAACTGTGGTCCATTCAGGCGCAAAAGATAACAACAACAACAACAACAACAATAGTTTGTAATTGCTTGGCAATCTTGTTGCACACATTGTTGCCGCATGGGCACAGTCAATAAACCTGAGCTGTAGTTGTGGCTCCCTCTCTATCTCTCTGTCTCTCTCTTTTTCGGCACCAAGCTCTCTCTCTATCTCCCTCTCTCTGTCTCGGTTTCGCTCTATCTCATGCATTGGCAAGCCATTCAAATTGCAGCAAACTACAAATGCCGCAAAGAAAGTGAAATTAATTTGTTGTTTTTCTCAGCAGTCTGTATATATTTCTTTCTTGTTGTTATTGTTATTATTATTATTATCATTGTTTTTGTATTTCAAGTACAAGCGAGAAGCAGACAAGTTTCCACAAGTACCCACAACTATTGCCACTTTTCGTCAGTGGTTCATCATCTTTAGTCCACTCGGAATCACTTTTGAGGTGGTGGGGTAATATATGCATTTATACATATTTATTTATACAAGAAATACAAACCCCTCTCGCAGGCCAAGACATGCGCCCGCTGCCAGCAGCGCACTGTACGCAAAGCCTACCATGTCATATGTCGCGACTGCGCTATCAAGGATCACGTGTGCGCAAAGTGTCAACGCCGCAGGAGGAGCAACAGCTGCAGGTCGAAATGGATCGTCTGATCAAATCCTTCTCGGAGCGCAAGCGTCGCGCTTTTCTAAGACTCATGGCCAAGGGACGCAAACAGGAGACGGAAGATCCTCAAGAGCTGCGGGAGGAGGAGGAAGAAGAACGAAAGGCCCGTGAAAAGGCGACGCGTGTCAGACACACACGTGAACAGCTGCTGGAGAAGATCAAACAGCTAAATCTCGCTGAGGACGACGATAATTATGGAGACGATGACAACGATGATGTCGATGACAGTGATGATAACAATGATTCAGAGGTCGATGATGATGATGAAATCAGCGATGAGGAACAGAAAAATATTAAAACTAAAGATTAAACTAAGCAGATATAGCAAAATGTAAGTCAAATAAATTTTTTTTTTTTGTTTAAACATACATTTGTATATGTAAAGTTATTGGCGGTTTAATTTGAATTTCAAAGATGTGAATTGGTTTACTAAGAGAAATAATTGTATCTTGTTTTTGTATACCTATATATTATTTAAATGGTTATTAAAACATGCGTAAATTGCATAAATTTAATAAATAGCACATTCGTTATTCAAAATTATTAATTTCACAATTTTAAGTTGTGCTTTCAGAAAGCTCTCCACTCGTAGCTGTGTATTAAGTGTGCTTGCGATATTTGCAGGCTATGGGAGTAAGAATGGCGGTTTAATTTGAATTGCAAAGATGTGAATTGCTTTACTAGGAGAAATAATTGTATCTTTTTGTTGTACATCTTTATATTATTTAAATGTTTATTGAAACATGCGTAAATTGCATAAATTTTATAAATAGCACATTCGTTATTCAAAATTATTAATTTCACAATTTTAAGTTGTGCTTTCAGAAAGCTCTCCACTCGTAGCTGTGTATTAAGTGTGCTTGCGATATTTGTAGGCTATGGAAGTAAGAATAATCGATAATCATTAATCGTGTTCACAAACAGCCTTCTTTAGTTTTCAGTTGTCGGACGCTTCAGTACAAACAGAATTTCTTGCGAGTATTGACGGAAGGTAAAATTGTAAGATATTTCAAATTACATTACCATGACCAATATGAAGTCAAAATTTGGCACAAATCGTCGCAAGAAGCACGAAAAAAGTGTCCCTGTCGAAGTGGAAAATGAGACACCGAAACCCGAACCATCCAAGTCAGAATCAGAGAAAAAATCTTACAAGTCCGAGCCGAAAAAACTACCAGCTGACGAAATGCAAAGGCTGCATCAAATTGTGCTTGATTTTTTGGAAAGTGACGATGAGACAAGGGTATTCGACGGCTTAACCTCTCAGCAGAGCAAGGAGATTCATGTGTTTGCTCGCCATCAAGGACTAAAGACGCGCAGCCGAAACAGCTGGAACGGAAAAATCCTAACTATCAGTCGCGGCGAAAGCACATCGAACATGTCTCGTCGCCAGCAAATCAGGCTGCCCTTTTCCAAGGAGTCAATCTTGGTGCTAAACCACGCAGCCAAAAATATGGAGCGAAGCCGCCCGCTGACAGGGCAGCCGCGTTATAAGCCGGTGGTCCAAATTGGCGGGCTGCTGTGCACGCCCCGCATACCAACACGCTCACTTACTTCAAATTCCAGGATGAGCGACATGAGACGCGGCTTGCCCATCTTCATGAAGCGTGACAAAATCTTCGAACTGCTCAACACATCGCAGGTAAATAAAGGCCGTTGAAAATAATGCCCAATGTTGATGTTTCAAGCTAACAAAAATTGTTTTCGCCCTACAGGTGCTCATCGTGAATGGTTCGACGGGCTCGGGTAAATCCACCCAGTTGCCACAATATCTACTGGAGAATGCCACTGCAAAGAATCAGCCGATCCACATCGTAGTTAGCCAGCCACGTCGCATTGCAGCGATCAGTGTGTCCGGACGCATTGCCGAGGAGCGCAGTGAGACCGTCGGCGAGACCGTCGGCTACATCATTCGCATGGAAAGTGAGTAATAATTCCCCACAATCGCAGTTGGAATCATTTATCGCGATTAACTCAATCTCCTCAGGCAAACACACCAATAACACGGTGCTGTCATTTACCACCAGTGGCTGCCTGTTGCGCACACTGTCCATGAACGGGCCTGAGTTCTTTGAAGGCACCACGCATCTGATCATCGATGAGGTGCACGAGCGCAACCTCGATACGGATTTTCTATTGCTGGCCAGCAAGAAGGAGCTGATGCGCAACAAGTCGCTCAAATTGATACTAATGTCGGCCACCATGGATTTTGGGAAACTCGCCGAATACTTTGGCAATGCGCCCATTCTTAATGTGGACGCACGCACCTTTAATGTGAGCACCTTCGCCCTGGATGATGTTCTCAAAATATCCGGTTACATGACATCGGAAATGTACCTATACTTGGGTTCCAGTGCAGATAATGCAACAACAAAAGAAATATTAGATGCCTATGAAATGGATCAAGCATGGAACAGCGAATTCATTGATAACTCCCTGATCGTCTCGCTGGTGCAGATGCTGCTGATGAAGGGATCGAAAGGTGCCGTGATTATCTATCTCCCTGGCTATATGGACATGATCAAGCTAATGGACATAATGTCCGAGACCTTGCCTTGGGGAAGGATCAAAATTCTTCTGATGCACAGCCAAGTCGATAGCCGTAAGCAGAAAGAAGTCTTCACTGAGTATCCGAATGTGCAGCTTAAGATTGTGCTGAGCACTAACTATGGCCAAACCTCGATAACCATTTCCGATCTGCTGTATGTTATCGATACGGGACGGGTCAAAATGCAGACATACAATCCAATAACGGGCGCCCGGTACTTGGCCTGCGACTGGATATCCCAGGCGGATGCACAACAGCGCACGGGACGCGCCGGTCGCCGTTGTGAGGGCATCTGCTATCGGCTGTATAGCAAAGAAAAGTTTGAATCATTCAGTAACTTCACCATTCCAGAAATTATGAGCCATACCCTTGACGAAGTCTGTCTTCTTGCCAAAATTACGTCGCCTACGCAGGACATCGGACAGTTTCTGGCACAGGCGATCGATCCACCGCCGTCGTCGGCCGTTGCCCAGTCGTGTGCCAAGCTGAAGTTGTTGGGCGTGCTCCGCGACTCAGATGAGACTGTCACCGATCTGGGTTACATCATATCCGAATTGCCGCTGAATGTGCAGCTGAGCAAGTGTCTTGTCTACGGTGCTTATTATCAATGTCTCGGCAGTTTGACAATCATAACTGCCTATTACTCGGTGCATAATCCATTCACTTTGCCACGCGATTCATCGTCGCGCAAACAGCAGCGTAAGCCGCGCGACTTTTTTAACGTTGAGGGACGCAGTGACTCGATTGGCATATTGGAGCTATATCACAAATATAAGGCCGCCACGACGATGAGACTCTGCAACAGCTTCTGCCAGGCGCATGGCCTGTGCGCCAAATCGATGGAGTTGTTTTTCTCGGCTGTGCACACGCTGCGTACAGCAGTGACGCGCATTTTTAATATCAAGGACCTCAAAGCAACCAATCAATTCAATAAAAATTTGAATATGGTGCGCCTGGCTCTTGCCGCTGGTCTTTATCCGCAAATGGTCTATATCGATCAGTCGAAGCCACCGAGTTTCATCGAAGAGGGCGATCCCTCGCGCGTTCAGCTGTCTTGGAACTCCTGTCTGTACCCCATCTTCTCCAAGAATTACAACAACATCCGAAGCGAATGGATCATCTACGTGGAGAAGATGGGAAAAAACTCTTCCGTATCAGACATCGAGCACGCGACTCTGGTGAGCACGTTGATGGTCGCTCTGCAGTGCGGCAAGGCAATTACATTGGAGAGCATCATGTCTATAAATCCGGAAGACCTTGACGACGAGCAGTCGCATCTCATTATCGACAAGTGGTTGCGCATCCAACTCTCCAGCAAATCGGGTGTAAAATTGCTCCAGCTACGCAGCCACATTGACAGAGAGTTCGCCGAAATGGTTGGCAGCCGCAGTGTGGACCCAGCTCGCTGTCCATCGGTTTGCTATTTGCAAAAGCTATTAGAATTAGATTGTCAATTCTCTGGCCTGTCGGACGACGATATAGTATTTAACTAAGTATCACCTGATCTCATCAATATTATTTATTATTTTCACATTCTCTTTGCATTTAATATATACTCGGTCCATCCATTTGAAAATGGGTCTATTGTGCTCTACGAATTGATCTCAACAAACACAATAGACCCATTTTTAATGCATATATATATGTGTATATACATAATGTGTATAATTGTTATATACAATATATAATATAATATTCCTAATATATTATATATATTTATTATGAATGCATATGGGAAATGTAACTACTCAAGTCTGAAAACAATGAAAGTTCAAATGATTCTTAGCACTCTAGTTCTGATCCTATTTTTTGTTTTAATTACATTATAAATTTATTATTTTGTTTTTGAGTTATGTATTACTATACTCAAATAATACTTTTATGATGAGATTAAATTGTTGTACAACTCCGATATGAACATTGGTAGGCAAATAATATTGCAAGGATAAGAACGTGTTTATTACAAAATAATCACATAACAATACTTCCTTAGTTGACAACAATTGTGAAATGAGCGTAAGAGGTTATTAAGATTAAGAATTTGGAAGAAAAAAAAAAGGAGAAGATGCCATTCAGAAAAACATAAAATAATAATAATAATTTTTTAAATGTGTGTAACGATATTAAGAGCACAGCTTGGACAACATCAAAGCGTGTACGAAAAAAATGAAAATACTCTTTGAAAGGGTATAAAAAGAACACATAACAGAGTTAAGTATTTTTTTTTGTGAACTCAGAACTTGTCGAACTTTGACTCAGATAACATTAACTAATATTAAAAAATCAAATAACAGCAAGTCAAGAATCAAATGTTATAAGTCAAAGCAAAAGTATTAACAGAAGAATCAAACCAAGAATATAAATGACTTTGTGTATTGAAAACATCACCTTTAACTTGAGCTCGAAGAGTTACAAAATCAATGTAAAACTTAAATCTAAAATAATACTTATTGAAAGCCACATCGGTTATGCGCAGGATTAAGCATACTGAAAGTGAGGCTATATAAAAAGAAACAGAAATAACAAAAAAACAAAATATTTTTAATATCAATTAAAAATATATATATAATTACATGGTATTAAACTATACTTAATAAATGTTGGCTGTCTATTGCTTATAGAGCAAAAATTTCTTGTTTTTTTCTTTGTTTATTTTGCTTGTGCTACTGGGTGTTTGTCTTTAATTGTGGCAGCACTTTAATGGGTGGGTAAAAAATGTGTGCCACAAGTGGAATGCTGTTGCTGCTACCTTTACAGTGTCAGTGGCAGTGTCGCTGTTGGTGTCGGTGTCGGTGTCAGTGTCACCTTGCGACGCAGCGAGGAATGCAGCTTCATCTGCCATTGTGGCAATTTGCCTGCTGTGTTGCACTTGCAGTTACAGTTACTGTTGTTCATTCCCTTTGACTCCGGCCCAGCCCAACCCCCAAAGCCAACTGTGGTCCATTCAGGCGCAAAAGATAACAACAACAACAACAACAACAATAGTTTGTAATTGCTTGGCAATCTTGTTGCACACATTGTTGCCGCATGGGCACAGTCAATAAACCTGAGCTGTAGTTGTGGCTCCCTCTCTATCTCTCTGTCTCTCTCTTTTTCGGCACCAAGCTCTCTCTCTATCTCCCTCTCTCTGTCTCGGTTTCGCTCTATCTCATGCATTGGCAAGCCATTCAAATTGCAGCAAACTACAAATGCCGCAAAGAAAGTGAAATTAATTTGTTGTTTTTCTCAGCAGTCTGTATATATTTCTTTCTTGTTGTTATTGTTATTATTATTATTATCATTGTTTTTGTATTTCAAGTACAAGCGAGAAGCAGACAAGTTTCCACAAGTACCCACAACTATTGCCACTTTTCGTCAGTGGTTCATCATCTTTAGTCCACTCGGAATCACTTTTGAGGTGGTGGGGTAATATATGCATTTATACATATTTATTTATACAAGAAATACAAACCCCTCTCGCAGGCCAAGACATGCGCCCGCTGCCAGCAGCGCACTGTACGCAAAGCCTACCATGTCATATGTCGCGACTGCGCTATCAAGGATCACGTGTGCGCAAAGTGTCTGCGGAGCGCCGACCAGGTTGACATTGAGGCAGCGGAGCCAACGCCGCAGGAGGAGCAACAGCTGCAGGTCGAAATGGATCGTCTGATCAAATCCTTCTCGGAGCGCAAGCGTCGCGCTTTTCTAAGACTCATGGCCAAGGGACGCAAACAGGAGACGGAAGATCCTCAAGAGCTGCGGGAGGAGGAGGAAGAAGAACGAAAGGCCCGTGAAAAGGCGACGCGTGTCAGACACACACGTGAACAGCTGCTGGAGAAGATCAAACAGCTAAATCTCGCTGAGGACGACGATAATTATGGAGACGATGACAACGATGATGTCGATGACAGTGATGATAACAATGATTCAGAGGTCGATGATGATGATGAAATCAGCGATGAGGAACAGAAAAATATTAAAACTAAAGATTAAACTAAGCAGATATAGCAAAATGTAAGTCAAATAAATTTTTTTTTTTGTTTAAACATACATTTGTATATGTAAAGTTATTGGCGGTTTAATTTGAATTTCAAAGATGTGAATTGGTTTACTAAGAGAAATAATTGTATCTTGTTTTTGTATACCTATATATTATTTAAATGGTTATTAAAACATGCGTAAATTGCATAAATTTAATAAATAGCACATTCGTTATTCAAAATTATTAATTTCACAATTTTAAGTTGTGCTTTCAGAAAGCTCTCCACTCGTAGCTGTGTATTAAGTGTGCTTGCGATATTTGCAGGCTATGGGAGTAAGAATGGCGGTTTAATTTGAATTGCAAAGATGTGAATTGCTTTACTAGGAGAAATAATTGTATCTTTTTGTTGTACATCTTTATATTATTTAAATGTTTATTGAAACATGCGTAAATTGCATAAATTTTATAAATAGCACATTCGTTATTCAAAATTATTAATTTCACAATTTTAAGTTGTGCTTTCAGAAAGCTCTCCACTCGTAGCTGTGTATTAAGTGTGCTTGCGATATTTGTAGGCTATGGAAGTAAGAATAATCGATAATCATTAATCGTGTTCACAAACAGCCTTCTTTAGTTTTCAGTTGTCGGACGCTTCAGTACAAACAGAATTTCTTGCGAGTATTGACGGAAGGTAAAATTGTAAGATATTTCAAATTACATTACCATGACCAATATGAAGTCAAAATTTGGCACAAATCGTCGCAAGAAGCACGAAAAAAGTGTCCCTGTCGAAGTGGAAAATGAGACACCGAAACCCGAACCATCCAAGTCAGAATCAGAGAAAAAATCTTACAAGTCCGAGCCGAAAAAACTACCAGCTGACGAAATGCAAAGGCTGCATCAAATTGTGCTTGATTTTTTGGAAAGTGACGATGAGACAAGGGTATTCGACGGCTTAACCTCTCAGCAGAGCAAGGAGATTCATGTGTTTGCTCGCCATCAAGGACTAAAGACGCGCAGCCGAAACAGCTGGAACGGAAAAATCCTAACTATCAGTCGCGGCGAAAGCACATCGAACATGTCTCGTCGCCAGCAAATCAGGCTGCCCTTTTCCAAGGAGTCAATCTTGGTGCTAAACCACGCAGCCAAAAATATGGAGCGAAGCCGCCCGCTGACAGGGCAGCCGCGTTATAAGCCGGTGGTCCAAATTGGCGGGCTGCTGTGCACGCCCCGCATACCAACACGCTCACTTACTTCAAATTCCAGGATGAGCGACATGAGACGCGGCTTGCCCATCTTCATGAAGCGTGACAAAATCTTCGAACTGCTCAACACATCGCAGGTAAATAAAGGCCGTTGAAAATAATGCCCAATGTTGATGTTTCAAGCTAACAAAAATTGTTTTCGCCCTACAGGTGCTCATCGTGAATGGTTCGACGGGCTCGGGTAAATCCACCCAGTTGCCACAATATCTACTGGAGAATGCCACTGCAAAGAATCAGCCGATCCACATCGTAGTTAGCCAGCCACGTCGCATTGCAGCGATCAGTGTGTCCGGACGCATTGCCGAGGAGCGCAGTGAGACCGTCGGCGAGACCGTCGGCTACATCATTCGCATGGAAAGTGAGTAATAATTCCCCACAATCGCAGTTGGAATCATTTATCGCGATTAACTCAATCTCCTCAGGCAAACACACCAATAACACGGTGCTGTCATTTACCACCAGTGGCTGCCTGTTGCGCACACTGTCCATGAACGGGCCTGAGTTCTTTGAAGGCACCACGCATCTGATCATCGATGAGGTGCACGAGCGCAACCTCGATACGGATTTTCTATTGCTGGCCAGCAAGAAGGAGCTGATGCGCAACAAGTCGCTCAAATTGATACTAATGTCGGCCACCATGGATTTTGGGAAACTCGCCGAATACTTTGGCAATGCGCCCATTCTTAATGTGGACGCACGCACCTTTAATGTGAGCACCTTCGCCCTGGATGATGTTCTCAAAATATCCGGTTACATGACATCGGAAATGTACCTATACTTGGGTTCCAGTGCAGATAATGCAACAACAAAAGAAATATTAGATGCCTATGAAATGGATCAAGCATGGAACAGCGAATTCATTGATAACTCCCTGATCGTCTCGCTGGTGCAGATGCTGCTGATGAAGGGATCGAAAGGTGCCGTGATTATCTATCTCCCTGGCTATATGGACATGATCAAGCTAATGGACATAATGTCCGAGACCTTGCCTTGGGGAAGGATCAAAATTCTTCTGATGCACAGCCAAGTCGATAGCCGTAAGCAGAAAGAAGTCTTCACTGAGTATCCGAATGTGCAGCTTAAGATTGTGCTGAGCACTAACTATGGCCAAACCTCGATAACCATTTCCGATCTGCTGTATGTTATCGATACGGGACGGGTCAAAATGCAGACATACAATCCAATAACGGGCGCCCGGTACTTGGCCTGCGACTGGATATCCCAGGCGGATGCACAACAGCGCACGGGACGCGCCGGTCGCCGTTGTGAGGGCATCTGCTATCGGCTGTATAGCAAAGAAAAGTTTGAATCATTCAGTAACTTCACCATTCCAGAAATTATGAGCCATACCCTTGACGAAGTCTGTCTTCTTGCCAAAATTACGTCGCCTACGCAGGACATCGGACAGTTTCTGGCACAGGCGATCGATCCACCGCCGTCGTCGGCCGTTGCCCAGTCGTGTGCCAAGCTGAAGTTGTTGGGCGTGCTCCGCGACTCAGATGAGACTGTCACCGATCTGGGTTACATCATATCCGAATTGCCGCTGAATGTGCAGCTGAGCAAGTGTCTTGTCTACGGTGCTTATTATCAATGTCTCGGCAGTTTGACAATCATAACTGCCTATTACTCGGTGCATAATCCATTCACTTTGCCACGCGATTCATCGTCGCGCAAACAGCAGCGTAAGCCGCGCGACTTTTTTAACGTTGAGGGACGCAGTGACTCGATTGGCATATTGGAGCTATATCACAAATATAAGGCCGCCACGACGATGAGACTCTGCAACAGCTTCTGCCAGGCGCATGGCCTGTGCGCCAAATCGATGGAGTTGTTTTTCTCGGCTGTGCACACGCTGCGTACAGCAGTGACGCGCATTTTTAATATCAAGGACCTCAAAGCAACCAATCAATTCAATAAAAATTTGAATATGGTGCGCCTGGCTCTTGCCGCTGGTCTTTATCCGCAAATGGTCTATATCGATCAGTCGAAGCCACCGAGTTTCATCGAAGAGGGCGATCCCTCGCGCGTTCAGCTGTCTTGGAACTCCTGTCTGTACCCCATCTTCTCCAAGAATTACAACAACATCCGAAGCGAATGGATCATCTACGTGGAGAAGATGGGAAAAAACTCTTCCGTATCAGACATCGAGCACGCGACTCTGGTGAGCACGTTGATGGTCGCTCTGCAGTGCGGCAAGGCAATTACATTGGAGAGCATCATGTCTATAAATCCGGAAGACCTTGACGACGAGCAGTCGCATCTCATTATCGACAAGTGGTTGCGCATCCAACTCTCCAGCAAATCGGGTGTAAAATTGCTCCAGCTACGCAGCCACATTGACAGAGAGTTCGCCGAAATGGTTGGCAGCCGCAGTGTGGACCCAGCTCGCTGTCCATCGGTTTGCTATTTGCAAAAGCTATTAGAATTAGATTGTCAATTCTCTGGCCTGTCGGACGACGATATAGTATTTAACTAAGTATCACCTGATCTCATCAATATTATTTATTATTTTCACATTCTCTTTGCATTTAATATATACTCGGTCCATCCATTTGAAAATGGGTCTATTGTGCTCTACGAATTGATCTCAACAAACACAATAGACCCATTTTTAATGCATATATATATGTGTATATACATAATGTGTATAATTGTTATATACAATATATAATATAAAAATATATTATATATATATATATATATATATATATATATATATATAACATCACATGCATTCCTAATATATTAT
Source organism: Drosophila longiperda (assembly GCA_035042125.1). Taxonomy (NCBI): domain Eukaryota; kingdom Metazoa; phylum Arthropoda; class Insecta; order Diptera; family Drosophilidae; genus Drosophila; species Drosophila longiperda. Next base: position 240,969 of record JAWNLV010000135.1, on the reverse strand, counting down.
ATATATTTATTATGAATGCATATGGGAAATGTAACTACTCAAGTCTGAAAACAATGAAAGTTCAAATGATTCTTAGCACTCTAGTTCTGATCCTATTTTTTGTTTTAATTACATTATAAATTTATTATTTTGTTTTTGAGTTATGTATTACTATACTCAAATAATACTTTTATGATGAGATTAAATTGTTGTACAACTCCGATATGAACATTGGTAGGCAAATAATATTGCAAGGATAAGAACGTGTTTATTACAAAATAATCACATAACAATACTTCCTTAGTTGACAACAATTGTGAAATGAGCGTAAGAGGTTATTAAGATTAAGAATTTGGAAGAAAAAAAAAAGGAGAAGATGCCATTCAGAAAAACATAAAATAATAATAATAATTTTTTAAATGTGTGTAACGATATTAAGAGCACAGCTTGGACAACATCAAAGCGTGTACGAAAAAAATGAAAATACTCTTTGAAAGGGTATAAAAAGAACACATAACAGAGTTAAGTATTTTTTTTTGTGAACTCAGAACTTGTCGAACTTTGACTCAGATAACATTAACTAATATTAAAAAATCAAATAACAGCAAGTCAAGAATCAAATGTTATAAGTCAAAGCAAAAGTATTAACAGAAGAATCAAACAAAGAATATAAATGACTTTGTGTATTGAAAACATCACCTTTAACTTGAGCTCGAAGAGTTACAAAATCAATGTAAAACTTAAATCTAAAATAATACTTATTGAAAGCCACATCGGTTATGCGCAGGATTAAGCATACTGAAAGTGAGGCTATATAAAAAGAAACAGAAATAACAAAAAAACAAAATATTTTTAATATCAATTAAAAATATATATATAATTACATGGTATTAAACTATACTTAATAAATGTTGGCTGTCTATTGCTTATAGAGCAAAAATTTCTTGTTTTTTTCTTTGTTTATTTTGCTTGTGCTACTGGGTGTTTGTCTTTAATTGTGGCAGCACTTTAATGGGTGGGTAAAAAATGTGTGCCACAAGTGGAATGCTGTTGCTGCTACCTTTACAGTGTCAGTGGCAGTGTCGCTGTTGGTGTCGGTGTCGGTGTCAGTGTCACCTTGCGACGCAGCGAGGAATGCAGCTTCATCTGCCATTGTGGCAATTTGCCTGCTGTGTTGCACTTGCAGTTACAGTTACTGTTGTTCATTCCCTTTGACTCCGGCCCAGCCCAACCCCCAAAGCCAACTGTGGTCCATTCAGGCGCAAAAGATAACAACAACAACAACAACAACAATAGTTTGTAATTGCTTGGCAATCTTGTTGCACACATTGTTGCCGCATGGGCACAGTCAATAAACCTGAGCTGTAGTTGTGGCTCCCTCTCTATCTCTCTGTCTCTCTCTTTTTCGGCACCAAGCTCTCTCTCTATCTCCCTCTCTCTGTCTCGGTTTCGCTCTATCTCATGCATTGGCAAGCCATTCAAATTGCAGCAAACTACAAATGCCGCAAAGAAAGTGAAATTAATTTGTTGTTTTTCTCAGCAGTCTGTATATATTTCTTTCTTGTTGTTATTGTTATTATTATTATTATCATTGTTTTTGTATTTCAAGTACAAGCGAGAAGCAGACAAGTTTCCACAAGTACCCACAACTATTGCCACTTTTCGTCAGTGGTTCATCATCTTTAGTCCACTCGGAATCACTTTTGAGGTGGTGGGGTAATATATGCATTTATACATATTTATTTATACAAGAAATACAAACCCCTCTCGCAGGCCAAGACATGCGCCCGCTGCCAGCAGCGCACTGTACGCAAAGCCTACCATGTCATATGTCGCGACTGCGCTATCAAGGATCACGTGTGCGCAAAGTGTCTGCGGAGCGCCGACCAGGTTGACATTGAGGCAGCGGAGCCAACGCCGCAGGAGGAGCAACAGCTGCAGGTCGAAATGGATCGTCTGATCAAATCCTTCTCGGAGCGCAAGCGTCGCGCTTTTCTAAGACTCATGGCCAAGGGACGCAAACAGGAGACGGAAGATCCTCAAGAGCTGCGGGAGGAGGAGGAAGAAGAACGAAAGGCCCGTGAAAAGGCGACGCGTGTCAGACACACACGTGAACAGCTGCTGGAGAAGATCAAACAGCTAAATCTCGCTGAGGACGACGATAATTATGGAGACGATGACAACGATGATGTCGATGACAGTGATGATAACAATGATTCAGAGGTCGATGATGATGATGAAATCAGCGATGAGGAACAGAAAAATATTAAAACTAAAGATTAAACTAAGCAGATATAGCAAAATGTAAGTCAAATAAATTTTTTTTTTTGTTTAAACATACATTTGTATATGTAAAGTTATTGGCGGTTTAATTTGAATTTCAAAGATGTGAATTGGTTTACTAAGAGAAATAATTGTATCTTGTTTTTGTATACCTATATATTATTTAAATGGTTATTAAAACATGCGTAAATTGCATAAATTTAATAAATAGCACATTCGTTATTCAAAATTATTAATTTCACAATTTTAAGTTGTGCTTTCAGAAAGCTCTCCACTCGTAGCTGTGTATTAAGTGTGCTTGCGATATTTGCAGGCTATGGGAGTAAGAATGGCGGTTTAATTTGAATTGCAAAGATGTGAATTGCTTTACTAGGAGAAATAATTGTATCTTTTTGTTGTACATCTTTATATTATTTAAATGTTTATTGAAACATGCGTAAATTGCATAAATTTTATAAATAGCACATTCGTTATTCAAAATTATTAATTTCACAATTTTAAGTTGTGCTTTCAGAAAGCTCTCCACTCGTAGCTGTGTATTAAGTGTGCTTGCGATATTTGTAGGCTATGGAAGTAAGAATAATCGATAATCATTAATCGTGTTCACAAACAGCCTTCTTTAGTTTTCAGTTGTCGGACGCTTCAGTACAAACAGAATTTCTTGCGAGTATTGACGGAAGGTAAAATTGTAAGATATTTCAAATTACATTACCATGACCAATATGAAGTCAAAATTTGGCACAAATCGTCGCAAGAAGCACGAAAAAAGTGTCCCTGTCGAAGTGGAAAATGAGACACCGAAACCCGAACCATCCAAGTCAGAATCAGAGAAAAAATCTTACAAGTCCGAGCCGAAAAAACTACCAGCTGACGAAATGCAAAGGCTGCATCAAATTGTGCTTGATTTTCTGGAAAGTGACGATGAGACAAGGGTATTCGACGGCTTAACCTCTCAGCAGAGCAAGGAGATTCATGTGTTTGCTCGCCATCAAGGACTAAAGACGCGCAGCCGAAACAGCTGGGACGGAAAAATCCTAACTATCAGTCGCGGCGAAAGCACATCGAACATGTCTCGTCGCCAGCAAATCAGGCTGCCCTTTTCCAAGGAGTCAATCTTGGTGCTAAACCACGCAGCCAAAAATATGGAGCGAAGCCGCCCGCTGACAGGGCAGCCGCGTTATAAGCCGGTGGTCCAAATTGGCGGGCTGCTGTGCACGCCCCGCATACCAACACGCTCACTTACTTCAAATTCCAGGATGAGCGACATGAGACGCGGCTTGCCCATCTTCATGAAGCGTGACAAAATCTTCGAACTGCTCAACACATCGCAGGTAAATAAAGGCCGTTGAAAATAATGCCCAATGTTGATGTTTCAAGCTAACAAAAATTGTTTTCGCCCTACAGGTGCTCATCGTGAATGGTTCGACGGGCTCGGGTAAATCCACCCAGTTGCCACAATATCTACTGGAGAATGCCACTGCAAAGAATCAGCCGATCCACATCGTAGTTAGCCAGCCACGTCGCATTGCAGCGATCAGTGTGTCCGGACGCATTGCCGAGGAGCGCAGTGAGACCGTCGGCGAGACCGTCGGCTACATCATTCGCATGGAAAGTGAGTAATAATTCCCCACAATCGCAGTTGGAATCATTTATCGCGATTAACTCAATCTCCTCAGGCAAACACACCAATAACACGGTGCTGTCATTTACCACCAGTGGCTGCCTGTTGCGCACACTGTCCATGAACGGGCCTGAGTTCTTTGAAGGCACCACGCATCTGATCATCGATGAGGTGCACGAGCGCAACCTCGATACGGATTTTCTATTGCTGGCCAGCAAGAAGGAGCTGATGCGCAACAAGTCGCTCAAATTGATACTAATGTCGGCCACCATGGATTTTGGGAAACTCGCCGAATACTTTGGCAATGCGCCCATTCTTAATGTGGACGCACGCACCTTTAATGTGAGCACCTTCGCCCTGGATGATGTTCTCAAAATATCCGGTTACATGACATCGGAAATGTACCTATACTTGGGTTCCAGTGCAGATAATGCAACAACAAAAGAAATATTAGATGCCTATGAAATGGATCAAGCATGGAACAGCGAATTCATTGATAACTCCCTGATCGTCTCGCTGGTGCAGATGCTGCTGATGAAGGGATCGAAAGGTGCCGTGATTATCTATCTCCCTGGCTATATGGACATGATCAAGCTAATGGACATAATGTCCGAGACCTTGCCTTGGGGAAGGATCAAAATTCTTCTGATGCACAGCCAAGTCGATAGCCGTAAGCAGAAAGAAGTCTTCACTGAGTATCCGAATGTGCAGCTTAAGATTGTGCTGAGCACTAACTATGGCCAAACCTCGATAACCATTTCCGATCTGCTGTATGTTATCGATACGGGACGGGTCAAAATGCAGACATACAATCCAATAACGGGCGCCCGGTACTTGGCCTGCGACTGGATATCCCAGGCGGATGCACAACAGCGCACGGGACGCGCCGGTCGCCGTTGTGAGGGCATCTGCTATCGGCTGTATAGCAAAGAAAAGTTTGAATCATTCAGTAACTTCACCATTCCAGAAATTATGAGCCATACCCTTGACGAAGTCTGTCTTCTTGCCAAAATTACGTCGCCTACGCAGGACATCGGACAGTTTCTGGCACAGGCGATCGATCCACCGCCGTCGTCGGCCGTTGCCCAGTCGTGTGCCAAGCTGAAGTTGTTGGGCGTGCTCCGCGACTCAGATGAGACTGTCACCGATCTGGGTTACATCATATCCGAATTGCCGCTGAATGTGCAGCTGAGCAAGTGTCTTGTCTACGGTGCTTATTATCAATGTCTCGGCAGTTTGACAATCATAACTGCCTATTACTCGGTGCATAATCCATTCACTTTGCCACGCGATTCATCGTCGCGCAAACAGCAGCGTAAGCCGCGCGACTTTTTTAACGTTGAGGGACGCAGTGACTCGATTGGCATATTGGAGCTATATCACAAATATAAGGCCGCCACGACGATGAGACTCTGCAACAGCTTCTGCCAGGCGCATGGCCTGTGCGCCAAATCGATGGAGTTGTTTTTCTCGGCTGTGCACACGCTGCGTACAGCAGTGACGCGCATTTTTAATATCAAGGACCTCAAAGCAACCAATCAATTCAATAAAAATTTGAATATGGTGCGCCTGGCTCTTGCCGCTGGTCTTTATCCGCAAATGGTCTATATCGATCAGTCGAAGCCACCGAGTTTCATCGAAGAGGGCGATCCCTCGCGCGTTCAGCTGTCTTGGAACTCCTGTCTGTACCCCATCTTCTCCAAGAATTACAACAACATCCGAAGCGAATGGATCATCTACGTGGAGAAGATGGGAAAAAACTCTTCCGTATCAGACATCGAGCACGCGACTCTGGTGAGCACGTTGATGGTCGCTCTGCAGTGCGGCAAGGCAATTACATTGGAGAGCATCATGTCTATAAATCCGGAAGACCTTGACGACGAGCAGTCGCATCTCATTATCGACAAGTGGTTGCGCATCCAACTCTCCAGCAAATCGGGTGTAAAATTGCTCCAGCTACGCAGCCACATTGACAGAGAGTTCGCCGAAATGGTTGGCAGCCGCAGTGTGGACCCAGCTCGCTGTCCATCGGTTTGCTATTTGCAAAAGCTATTAGAATTAGATTGTCAATTCTCTGGCCTGTCGGACGACGATATAGTATTTAACTAAGTATCACCTGATCTCATCAATATTATTTATTATTTTCACATTCTCTTTGCATTTAATATATACTCGGTCCATCCATTTGAAAATGGGTCTATTGTGCTCTACGAATTGATCTCAACAAACACAATAGACCCATTTTTAATGCATATATATATGTGTATATACATAATGTGTATAATTGTTATATACAATATATAATATAATATTCCTAATATATTATATATATATATTATGAATGCATATGGGAAATGTAACTACTCAAGTCTGAAAACAATGAAAGTTCAAATGATTCTTAGCACTCTAGTTCTGATCCTATTTTTTGTTTTAATTACATTATAAATTTATTATTTTGTTTTTGAGTTATGTATTACTATACTCAAATAATACTTTTATGATGAGATTAAATTGTTGTACAACTCCGATATGAACATTGGTAGGCAAATAATATTGCAAGGATAAGAACGTGTTTATTACAAAATAATCACATAACAATACTTCCTTAGTTGACAACAATTGTGAAATGAGCGTAAGAGGTTATTAAGATTAAGAATTTGGAAGAAAAAAAAAAGGAGAAGATGCCATTCAGAAAAACATAAAATAATAATAATAATTTTTTAAATGTGTGTAACGATATTAAGAGCACAGCTTGGACAACATCAAAGCGTGTACGAAAAAAATGAAAATACTCTTTGAAAGGGTATAAAAAGAACACATAACAGAGTTAAGTATTTTTTTTTGTGAACTCAGAACTTGTCGAACTTTGACTCAGATAACATTAACTAATATTAAAAAATCAAATAACAGCAAGTCAAGAATCAAATGTTATAAGTTAAAGCAAAAGTATTAACTGAAGAATCAAACCAAGAATATAAATGACTTTGTGTATTGAAAACATCACCTTTAACTTGAGCTCGAAGAGTTACAAAATCAATGTAAAACTTAAATCTAAAATAATACTTATTGAAAGCCACATCGGTTATGCGCAGGATTAAGCATACTGAAAGTGAGGCTATATAAAAAGAAACAGAAATAACAAAAAAACAAAATATTTTTAATATCAATTAAAAATATATATATAATTACATGGTATTAAACTATACTTAATAAATGTTGGCTGTCTATTGCTTATAGAGCAAAAATTTCTTGTTTTTTTCTTTGTTTATTTTGCTTGTGCTACTGGGTGTTTGTCTTTAATTGTGGCAGCACTTTAATGGGTGGGTAAAAAATGTGTGCCACAAGTGGAATGCTGTTGCTGCTACCTTTACAGTGTCAGTGGCAGTGTCGCTGTTGGTGTCGGTGTCGGTGTCAGTGTCACCTTGCGACGCAGCGAGGAATGCAGCTTCATCTGCCATTGTGGCAATTTGCCTGCTGTGTTGCACTTGCAGTTACAGTTACTGTTGTTCATTCCCTTTGACTCCGGCCCAGCCCAACCCCCAAAGCCAACTGTGGTCCATTCAGGCGCAAAAGATAACAACAACAACAACAACAACAATAGTTTGTAATTGCTTGGCAATCTTGTTGCACACATTGTTGCCGCATGGGCACAGTCAATAAACCTGAGCTGTAGTTGTGGCTCCCTCTCTATCTCTCTGTCTCTCTCTTTTTCGGCACCAAGCTCTCTCTCTATCTCCCTCTCTCTGTCTCGGTTTCGCTCTATCTCATGCATTGGCAAGCCATTCAAATTGCAGCAAACTACAAATGCCGCAAAGAAAGTGAAATTAATTTGTTGTTTTTCTCAGCAGTCTGTATATATTTCTTTCTTGTTGTTATTGTTATTATTATTATTATCATTGTTTTTGTATTTCAAGTACAAGCGAGAAGCAGACAAGTTTCCACAAGTACCCACAACTATTGCCACTTTTCGTCAGTGGTTCATCATCTTTAGTCCACTCGGAATCACTTTTGAGGTGGTGGGGTAATATATGCATTTATACATATTTATTTATACAAGAAATACAAACCCCTCTCGCAGGCCAAGACATGCGCCCGCTGCCAGCAGCGCACTGTACGCAAAGCCTACCATGTCATATGTCGCGACTGCGCTATCAAGGATCACGTGTGCGCAAAGTGTCTGCGGAGCGCCGACCAGGTTGACATTGAGGCAGCGGAGCCAACGCCGCAGGAGGAGCAACAGCTGCAGGTCGAAATGGATCGTCTGATCAAATCCTTCTCGGAGCGCAAGCGTCGCGCTTTTCTAAGACTCATGGCCAAGGGACGCAAACAGGAGACGGAAGATCCTCAAGAGCTGCGGGAGGAGGAGGAAGAAGAACGAAAGGCCCGTGAAAAGGCGACGCGTGTCAGACACACACGTGAACAGCTGCTGGAGAAGATCAAACAGCTAAATCTCGCTGAGGACGACGATAATTATGGAGACGATGACAACGATGATGTCGATGACAGTGATGATAACAATGATTCAGAGGTCGATGATGATGATGAAATCAGCGATGAGGAACAGAAAAATATTAAAACTAAAGATTAAACTAAGCAGATATAGCAAAATGTAAGTCAAATAAATTTTTTTTTTTGTTTAAACATACATTTGTATATGTAAAGTTATTGGCGGTTTAATTTGAATTTCAAAGATGTGAATTGGTTTACTAAGAGAAATAATTGTATCTTGTTTTTGTATACCTATATATTATTTAAATGGTTATTAAAACATGCGTAAATTGCATAAATTTAATAAATAGCACATTCGTTATTCAAAATTATTAATTTCACAATTTTAAGTTGTGCTTTCAGAAAGCTCTCCACTCGTAGCTGTGTATTAAGTGTGCTTGCGATATTTGCAGGCTATGGGAGTAAGAATGGCGGTTTAATTTGAATTGCTTTACTAGGAGAAATAATTGTATCTTGTTTTTTTACATCTTCATATTATTTAAATGTTTATTGAAACATTCGTAAATTGCATAAATTTTATTAATAGCACATTCGTTATTCAAAATTATTAATTTCACAATTTTAAGCTGTGCTTTCAGAAAGCTCTCCACTCGTAGCTGTGTATTAAGTGTGCTTGCGATATTTGCAGGCTATGGGAGTAAGAATGGCGGCTTAATTTGAATTGCAAAGATGTGAATTGCTTTACTAGGAGAAATAATTGTATCTTTTTGTTGTACATCTTTATATTATTTAAATGTTTATTGAAACATGCGTAAATTGCATAAATTTTATAAATAGCGCATTCGTTATTCAAAATTATTAATTTTACAATTTTAAGTAGTGCTTTCAGAAAGCTCTCCACTCGCAGCTGTGTATTAAGTGTGCTTGCTATATTTGCAGGCTATGGGAGTAAGAATGGCGGCTTAATTTGAATTGCAAAGATGTGAATTGCTTTACTAGGAGAAATAATTGTATCTTTTTGTTGTACATCTTTATATTATTTAAATTTTTATTGAAACATGCGAAAATTGCATAAATTTTATTAATAGCACATTCGTTATTCAAAATTATTAATTTCACAATTTTAAGCTGTGCTTTCAGAAAGCTCTCCACTCGTAGCTGTGTATTAAGTGTGCTTGCGATATTTGTAGGCTATGGAAATAAGAATAATCGATAATCATTAATCATGTACACAAACAGCCTTCTTTAGTTTTCAGTTGTCGGACGCTTCAGTACAAACAGAATTTGTTGCGAGCATTGACGGAAGGTAAAATTGTAAGATATTTCAAATTACATTACCATGACCAATATGAAGTCAAAATTTGGCACAAATCGTCGCAAGAAGCACGAAAAAAGTGTCCCTGTCGAAGTGGAAAATGAGACACCGAAACCCGAACCATCCAAGTCAGAATCAGAGAAAAAATCTTACAAGTCCGAGCCGAAAAAACTACCAGCTGACGAAATGCAACGGCTGCATCAAATTGTGCTTGATTTTCTGGAAAGTGACGATGAGACAAGGGTATTCGACGGCTTCACCTCTCAGCAGAGCAAGGAGATTCATGTGTTTGCTCACCATCAAGGACTAAAGACGCGCAGCCGAAACAGCGGGGACGGAAAAATCCTAACTATCAGTCGCGGCGAAAGCACATCGAACATGTCTCGTCGCCAGCAAATCAGGCTGCCCTTTTCCAAGGAGTCAATCTTGGTGCTAAACCACGCAGCCAAAAATATGGAGCGAAGCCGCCCGCTGACAGGGCAGCCGCGTTATAAGCCGGTGGTCCAAATTGGCGGGCTGCTGTGCACGCCCCGCATACCAACACGCTCACTTACTTCAAATTCCAGGATGAGCGACATGAGACGCGGCTTGCCCATCTTCATGAAGCGTGACAAAATCTTCGAACTGCTCAATACATCGCAGGTAAATAAAGGCCGTTGAAAATAATGCCCAATGTTGATGTTTCAAGCTAACAAAAATTGTTTTCGCCCTACAGGTGCTCATCGTGAATGGTTCGACGGGCTCGGGTAAATCCACCCAGTTGCCACAATATCTACTGGAGAATGCCACTGCAAAGAATCAGCCGATCCACATCGTAGTTAGCCAGCCACGTCGCATTGCAGCGATCAGTGTGTCCGGACGCATTGCCGAGGAGCGCAGTGAGACCGTCGGCGAGACCGTCGGCTACATCATTCGCATGGAAAGTGAGTAACAATTCCCCACAATCACAGTTGGAATCATTTATCGCGATTAACTCAATCTCCTCAGGCAAACACACCAATAACACGGTGCTGTCATTTACCACCAGTGGCTGCCTGTTGCGCACACTGTCCATGAACGGGCCTGAGTTCTTTGAAGGCACCACGCATCTGATCATCGATGAGGTGCACGAGCGCAACCTCGATACGGATTTTCTATTGCTGGCCAGCAAGAAGGAGCTGATGCGCAACAAGTCGCTCAAATTGATACTAATGTCGGCCACCATGGATTTTGGGAAACTCGCCGAATACTTTGGCAATGCGCCCATTCTTAATGTGGACGCACGCACCTTTAATGTGAGCACCTTCGCCCTGGATGATGTTCTCAAAATATCCGGTTACATGACATCGGAAATGTACCTATACTTGGGTTCCAGTGCAGATAATGCAACAACAAAAGAAATATTAGATGCCTATGAAATGGATCAAGCATGGAACAGCGAATTCATTGATAACTCCCTGATCGTCTCGCTGGTGCAGATGCTGCTGATGAAGGGATCGAAAGGTGCCGTGATTATCTATCTCCCTGGCTATATGGACATGATCAAGCTAATGGACATAATGTCCGAGACCTTGCCTTGGGGAAGGATCAAAATTCTTCTGATGCACAGCCAAGTCGATAGCCGTAAGCAGAAAGAAGTCTTCACTGAGTATCCGAATGTGCAGCTTAAGATTGTGCTGAGCACTAACTATGGCCAAACCTCGATAACCATTTCCGATCTGCTGTATGTTATCGATACGGGACGGGTCAAAATGCAGACATACAATCCAATAACGGGCGCCCGGTACTTGGCCTGCGACTGGATATCCCAGGCGGATGCACAACAGCGCACGGGACGCGCCGGTCGCCGTTGTGAGGGCATCTGCTATCGGCTGTATAGCAAAGAAAAGTTTGAATCATTCAGTAACTTCACCATTCCAGAAATTATGAGCCATACCCTTGACGAAGTCTGTCTTCTTGCCAAAATTACGTCGCCTACGCAGGACATCGGACAGTTTCTGGCACAGGCGATCGATCCACCGCCGTCGTCGGCCGTTGCCCAGTCGTGTGCCAAGCTGAAGTTGTTGGGCGTGCTCCGCGACTCAGATGAGACTGTCACCGATCTGGGTTACATCATATCCGAATTGCCGCTGAATGTGCAGCTGAGCAAGTGTCTTGTCTACGGTGCTTATTATCAATGTCTCGGCAGTTTGACAATCATAACTGCCTATTACTCGGTGCATAATCCATTCACTTTGCCACGCGATTCATCGTCGCGCAAACAGCAGCGTAAGCCGCGCGACTTTTTTAACGTTGAGGGACGCAGTGACTCGATTGGCATATTGGAGCTATATCACAAATATAAGGCCGCCACGACGATGAGACTCTGCAACAGCTTCTGCCAGGCGAATGGCCTGTGCGCCAAATCGATGGAGTTGTTTTTCTCGGCTGTGCACACGCTGCGTACAGCAGTGACGCGCATTTTTAATATCAAGGACCTCAAAGCAACCAATCAATTCAATAAAAATTTGAATATGGTGCGCCTGGCTCTTGCCGCTGGTCTTTATCCGCAAATGGTCTATATCGATCAGTCGAAGCCACCGAGTTTCATCGAAGAGGGCGATCCCTCGCGCGTTCAGCTGTCTTGGAACTCCTGTCTGTACCCCATCTTCTCCAAGAATTACAACAACATCCGAAGCGAATGGATCATCTACGTGGAGAAGATGGGAAAAAACTCTTCCGTATCAGACATCGAGCACGCGACTCTGGTGAGCACGTTGATGGTCGCTCTGCAGTGCGGCAAGGCAATTACATTGGAGAGCATCATGTCTATAAATCCGGAAGACCTTGACGACGAGCAGTCGCATCTCATTATCGACAAGTGGTTGCGCATCCAACTCTCCAGCAAATCGGGTGTAAAATTGCTCCAGCTACGCAGCCACATTGACAGAGAGTTCGCCGAAATGGTTGGCAGCCGCAGTGTGGACCCAGCTCGCTGTCCATCGGTTTGCTATTTGCAAAAGCTATTAGAATTAGATTGTCAATTCTCTGGCCTGTCGGACGACGATATAGTATTTAACTAAGTATCACCTGATCTCATCAATATTATTTATTATTTTCACATTCTCTTTGCATTTAATATATACTCGGTCCATCCATTTGAAAATGGGTCTATTGTGCTCTACGAATTGATCTCAACAAACACAATAGACCCATTTTTAATGCATATATATATGTGTATATACATAATGTGTATAATTGTTATATACAATATATAATATAATATTCCTAATATATTATATATATTTATTATGAATGCATATGGGAAATGTAACTACTCAAGTCTGAAAACAATGAAAGTTCAAATGATTCTTAGCACTCTAGTTCTGATCCTATTTTTTGTTTTAATTACATTATAAATTTATTATTTTGTTTTTGAGTTATGTATTACTATACTCAAATAATACTTTTATGATGAGATTAAATTGTTGTACAACTCCGATATGAACATTGGTAGGCAAATAATATTGCAAGGATAAGAACGTGTTTATTACAAAATAATCACATAACAATACTTCCTTAGTTGACAACAATTGTGAAATGAGCGTAAGAGGTTATTAAGATTAAGAATTTGGAAGAAAAAAAAAAGGAGAAGATGCCATTCAGAAAAACATAAAATAATAATAATAATTTTTTAAATGTGTGTAACGATATTAAGAGCACAGCTTGGACAACATCAAAGCGTGTACGAAAAAAATGAAAATACTCTTTGAAAGGGTATAAAAAGAACACATAACAGAGTTAAGTATTTTTTTTTGTGAACTCAGAACTTGTCGAACTTTGACTCAGATAACGTTAACTAATATTAAAAAATCAAATAACAGCAAGTCAAGAATCAAATGTTATAAGTCAAAGCAAAAGTATTAACAGAAGAATCAAACCAAGAATATAAATGACTTTGTGTATTGAAAACATCACCTTTAACTTGAGCTCGAAGAGTTACAAAATCAATGTAAAACTTAAATCTAAAATAATACTTATTGAAAGCCACATCGGTTATGCGCAGGATTAAGCATACTGAAAGTGAGGCTATATAAAAAGAAACAGAAATAACAAAAAAACAAAATATTTTTAATATCAATTAAAAATATATATATAATTACATGGTATTAAACTATACTTAATAAATGTTGGCTGTCTATTGCTTATAGAGCAAAAATTTCTTGTTTTTTTCTTTGTTTATTTTGCTTGTGCTACTGGGTGTTTGTCTTTAATTGTGGCAGCACTTTAATGGGTGGGTAAAAAATGTGTGCCACAAGTGGAATGCTGTTGCTGCTACCTTTACAGTGTCAGTGGCAGTGTCGCTGTTGGTGTCGGTGTCGGTGTCAGTGTCACCTTGCGACGCAGCGAGGAATGCAGCTTCATCTGCCATTGTGGCAATTTGCCTGCTGTGTTGCACTTGCAGTTACAGTTACTGTTGTTCATTCCCTTTGACTCCGGCCCAGCCCAACCCCCAAAGCCAACTGTGGTCCATTCAGGCGCAAAAGATAACAACAACAACAACAACAACAATAGTTTGTAATTGCTTGGCAATCTTGTTGCACACATTGTTGCCGCATGGGCACAGTCAATAAACCTGAGCTGTAGTTGTGGCTCCCTCTCTATCTCTCTGTCTCTCTCTTTTTCGGCACCAAGCTCTCTCTCTATCTCCCTCTCTCTGTCTCGGTTTCGCTCTATCTCATGCATTGGCAAGCCATTCAAATTGCAGCAAACTACAAATGCCGCAAAGAAAGTGAAATTAATTTGTTGTTTTTCTCAGCAGTCTGTATATATTTCTTTCTTGTTGTTATTGTTATTATTATTATTATCATTGTTTTTGTATTTCAAGTACAAGCGAGAAGCAGACAAGTTTCCACAAGTACCCACAACTATTGCCACTTTTCGTCAGTGGTTCATCATCTTTAGTCCACTCGGAATCACTTTTGAGGTGGTGGGGTAATATATGCATTTATACATATTTATTTATACAAGAAATACAAACCCCTCTCGCAGGCCAAGACATGCGCCCGCTGCCAGCAGCGCACTGTACGCAAAGCCTACCATGTCATATGTCGCGACTGCGCTATCAAGGATCACGTGTGCGCAAAGTGTCTGCGGAGCGCCGACCAGGTTGACATTGAGGCAGCGGAGCCAACGCCGCAGGAGGAGCAACAGCTGCAGGTCGAAATGGATCGTCTGATCAAATCCTTCTCGGAGCGCAAGCGTCGCGCTTTTCTAAGACTCATGGCCAAGGGACGCAAACAGGAGACGGAAGATCCTCAAGAGCTGCGGGAGGAGGAGGAAGAAGAACGAAAGGCCCGTGAAAAGGCGACGCGTGTCAGACACACACGTGAACAGCTGCTGGAGAAGATCAAACAGCTAAATCTCGCTGAGGACGACGATAATTATGGAGACGATGACAACGATGATGTCGATGACAGTGATGATAACAATGATTCAGAGGTCGATGATGATGATGAAATCAGCGATGAGGAACAGAAAAATATTAAAACTAAAGATTAAACTAAGCAGATATAGCAAAATGTAAGTCAAATAAATTTTTTTTTTTGTTTAAACATACATTTGTATATGTAAAGTTATTGGCGGTTTAATTTGAATTTCAAAGATGTGAATTGGTTTACTAAGAGAAATAATTGTATCTTGTTTTTGTATACCTATATATTATTTAAATGGTTATTAAAACATGCGTAAATTGCATAAATTTAATAAATAGCACATTCGTTATTCAAAATTATTAATTTCACAATTTTAAGTTGTGCTTTCAGAAAGCTCTCCACTCGTAGCTGTGTATTAAGTGTGCTTGCGATATTTGCAGGCTATGGGAGTAAGAATGGCGGTTTAATTTGAATTGCAAAGATGTGAATTGCTTTACTAGGAGAAATAATTGTATCTTTTTGTTGTACATCTTTATATTATTTAAATGTTTATTGAAACATGCGTAAATTGCATAAATTTTATAAATAGCACATTCGTTATTCAAAATTATTAATTTCACAATTTTAAGTTGTGCTTTCAGAAAGCTCTCCACTCGTAGCTGTGTATTAAGTGTGCTTGCGATATTTGTAGGCTATGGAAGTAAGAATAATCGATAATCATTAATCGTGTTCACAAACAGCCTTCTTTAGTTTTCAGTTGTCGGACGCTTCAGTACAAACAGATGTTCTTGCGAGTATTGACGGAAGGTAAAATTGTAAGATATTTCAAATTACATTACCATGACCAATATGAAGTCAAAATTTGGCACAAATCGTCGCAAGAAGCACGAAAAAAGTGTCCCTGTCGAAGTGGAAAATGAGACACCGAAACCCGAACCATCCAAGTCAGAATCAGAGAAAAAATCTTACAAGTCCGAGCCGAAAAAACTACCAGCTGACGAAATGCAAAGGCTGCATCAAATTGTGCTTGATTTTCTGGAAAGTGACGATGAGACAAGGGTATTCGACGGCTTAACCTCTCAGCAGAGCAAGGAGATTCATGTGTTTGCTCGCCATCAAGGACTAAAGACGCGCAGCCGAAACAGCTGGGACGGAAAAATCCTAACTATCAGTCGCGGCGAAAGCACATCGAACATGTCTCGTCGCCAGCAAATCAGGCTGCCCTTTTCCAAGGAGTCAATCTTGGTGCTAAACCACGCAGCCAAAAATATGGAGCGAAGCCGCCCGCTGACAGGGCAGCCGCGTTATAAGCCGGTGGTCCAAATTGGCGGGCTGCTGTGCACGCCCCGCATACCAACACGCTCACTTACTTCAAATTCCAGGATGAGCGACATGAGACGCGGCTTGCCCATCTTCATGAAGCGTGACAAAATCTTCGAACTGCTCAACACATCGCAGGTAAATAAAGGCGGTTGAAAATAATGCCCAATGTTGATGTTTCAAGCTAACAAAAATTGTTTTCGCCCTACAGGTGCTCATCGTGAATGGTTCGACGGGCTCGGGTAAATCCACCCAGTTGCCACAATATCTACTGGAGAATGCCACTGCAAAGAATCAGCCGATCCACATCGTAGTTAGCCAGCCACGTCGCATTGCAGCGATCAGTGTGTCCGGACGCATTGCCGAGGAGCGCAGTGAGACCGTCGGCGAGACCGTCGGCTACATCATTCGCATGGAAAGTGAGTAATAATTCCCCACAATCGCAGTTGGAATCATTTATCGCGATTAACTCAATCTCCTCAGGCAAACACACCAATAACACGGTGCTGTCATTTACCACCAGTGGCTGCCTGTTGCGCACACTGTCCATGAACGGGCCTGAGTTCTTTGAAGGCACCACGCATCTGATCATCGATGAGGTGCACGAGCGCAACCTCGATACGGATTTTCTATTGCTGGCCAGCAAGAAGGAGCTGATGCGCAACAAGTCGCTCAAATTGATACTAATGTCGGCCACCATGGATTTTGGGAAACTCGCCGAATACTTTGGCAATGCGCCCATTCTTAATGTGGACGCACGCACCTTTAATGTGAGCACCTTCGCCCTGGATGATGTTCTCAAAATATCCGGTTACATGACATCGGAAATGTACCTATACTTGGGTTCCAGTGCAGATAATGCAACAACAAAAGAAATATTAGATGCCTATGAAATGGATCAAGCATGGAACAGCGAATTCATTGATAACTCCCTGATCGTCTCGCTGGTGCAGATGCTGCTGATGAAGGGATCGAAAGGTGCCGTGATTATCTATCTCCCTGGCTATATGGACATGATCAAGCTAATGGACATAATGTCCGAGACCTTGCCTTGGGGAAGGATCAAAATTCTTCTGATGCACAGCCAAGTCGATAGCCGTAAGCAGAAAGAAGTCTTCACTGAGTATCCGAATGTGCAGCTTAAGATTGTGCTGAGCACTAACTATGGCCAAACCTCGATAACCATTTCCGATCTGCTGTATGTTATCGATACGGGACGGGTCAAAATGCAGACATACAATCCAATAACGGGCGCCCGGTACTTGGCCTGCGACTGGATATCCCAGGCGGATGCACAACAGCGCACGGGACGCGCCGGTCGCCGTTGTGAGGGCATCTGCTATCGGCTGTATAGCAAAGAAAAGTTTGAATCATTCAGTAACTTCACCATTCCAGAAATTATGAGCCATACCCTTGACGAAGTCTGTCTTCTTGCCAAAATTACGTCGCCTACGCAGGACATCGGACAGTTTCTGGCACAGGCGATCGATCCACCGCCGTCGTCGGCCGTTGCCCAGTCGTGTGCCAAGCTGAAGTTGTTGGGCGTGCTCCGCGACTCAGATGAGACTGTCACCGATCTGGGTTACATCATATCCGAATTGCCGCTGAATGTGCAGCTGAGCAAGTGTCTTGTCTACGGTGCTTATTATCAATGTCTCGGCAGTTTGACAATCATAACTGCCTATTACTCGGTGCATAATCCATTCACTTTGCCACGCGATTCATCGTCGCGCAAACAGCAGCGTAAGCCGCGCGACTTTTTTAACGTTGAGGGACGCAGTGACTCGATTGGCATATTGGAGCTATATCACAAATATAAGGCCGCCACGACGATGAGACTCTGCAACAGCTTCTGCCAGGCGAATGGCCTGTGCGCCAAATCGATGGAGTTGTTTTTCTCGGCTGTGCACACGCTGCGTACAGCAGTGACGCGCATTTTTAATATCAAGGACCTCAAAGCAACCAATCAATTCAATAAAAATTTGAATATGGTGCGCCTGGCTCTTGCCGCTGGTCTTTATCCGCAAATGGTCTATATCGATCAGTCGAAGCCACCGAGTTTCATCGAAGAGGGCGATCCCTCGCGCGTTCAGCTGTCTTGGAACTCCTGTCTGTACCCCATCTTCTCCAAGAATTACAACAACATCCGAAGCGAATGGATCATCTACGTGGAGAAGATGGGAAAAAACTCTTCCGTATCAGACATCGAGCACGCGACTCTGGTGAGCACGTTGATGGTCGCTCTGCAGTGCGGCAAGGCAATTACATTGGAGAGCATCATGTCTATAAATCCGGAAGACCTTGACGACGAGCAGTCGCATCTCATTATCGACAAGTGGTTGCGCATCCAACTCTCCAGCAAATCGGGTGTAAAATTGCTCCAGCTACGCAGCCACATTGACAGAGAGTTCGCCGAAATGGTTGGCAGCCGCAGTGTGGACCCAGCTCGCTGTCCATCGGTTTGCTATTTGCAAAAGCTATTAGAATTAGATTGTCAATTCTCTGGCCTGTCGGACGACGATATAGTATTTAACTAAGTATCACCTGATCTCATCAATATTATTTATTATTTTCACATTCTCTTTGCATTTAATATATACTCGGTCCATCCATTTGAAAATGGGTCTATTGTGCTCTACGAATTGATCTCAACAAACACAATAGACCCATTTTTAATGCATATATATATGTGTATATACATAATGTGTATAATTGTTATATACAATATATAATATAAAAATATATTATATATATATATATATATATATATATATATAACATCACATGCATTCCTAATATATTATATATATTTATTATGAATGCATATGGGAAATGTAACTACTCAAGTCTGAAAACAATGAAAGTTCAAATGATTCTTAGCACTCTAGTTCTGATCCTATTTTTTGTTTTAATTACATTATAAATTTATTATTTTGTTTTTGAGTTATGTATTACTATACTCAAATAATACTTTTATGATGAGATTAAATTGTTGTACAACTCCGATATGAACATTGGTAGGCAAATAATATTGCAAGGATAAGAACGTGTTTATTACAAAATAATCACATAACAATACTTCCTTAGTTGACAACAATTGTGAAATGAGCGTAAGAGGTTATTAAGATTAAGAATTTGGAAGAAAAAAAAAAAGGAGAAGATGCCATTCAGAAAAACATAAAATAATAATAATAATTTTTTAAATGTGTGTAACGATATTAAGAGCACAGCTTGGACAACATCAAAGCGTGTACGAAAAAAATGAAAATACTCTTTGAAAGGGTATAAAAAGAACACATAACAGAGTTAAGTATTTTTTTTTGTGAACTCAGAACTTGTCGAACTTTGACTCAGATAACATTAACTAATATTAAAAAATCAAATAACAGCAAGTCAAGAATCAAATGTTATAAGTCAAAGCAAAAGTATTAACAGAAGAATCAAACAAAGAATATAAATGACTTTGTGTATTGAAAACATCACCTTTAACTTGAGCTCGAAGAGTTACAAAATCAATGTAAAACTTAAATCTAAAATAATACTTATTGAAAGCCACATCGGTTATGCGCAGGATTAAGCATACTGAAAGTGAGGCTATATAAAAAGAAACAGAAATAACAAAAAAACAAAATATTTTTAATATCAATTAAAAATATATATATAATTACATGGTATTAAACTATACTTAATAAATGTTGGCTGTCTATTGCTTATAGAGCAAAAATTTCTTGTTTTTTTCTTTGTTTATTTTGCTTGTGCTACTGGGTGTTTGTCTTTAATTGTGGCAGCACTTTAATGGGTGGGTAAAAAATGTGTGCCACAAGTGGAATGCTGTTGCTGCTACCTTTACAGTGTCAGTGGCAGTGTCGCTGTTGGTGTCGGTGTCGGTGTCAGTGTCACCTTGCGACGCAGCGAGGAATGCAGCTTCATCTGCCATTGTGGCAATTTGCCTGCTGTGTTGCACTTGCAGTTACAGTTACTGTTGTTCATTCCCTTTGACTCCGGCCCAGCCCAACCCCCAAAGCCAACTGTGGTCCATTCAGGCGCAAAAGATAACAACAACAACAACAACAACAATAGTTTGTAATTGCTTGGCAATCTTGTTGCACACATTGTTGCCGCATGGGCACAGTCAATAAACCTGAGCTGTAGTTGTGGCTCCCTCTCTATCTCTCTGTCTCTCTCTTTTTCGGCACCAAGCTCTCTCTCTATCTCCCTCTCTCTGTCTCGGTTTCGCTCTATCTCATGCATTGGCAAGCCATTCAAATTGCAGCAAACTACAAATGCCGCAAAGAAAGTGAAATTAATTTGTTGTTTTTCTCAGCAGTCTGTATATATTTCTTTCTTGTTGTTGTTGTTATTATTATTATTATTATTATTATTATCATTGTTTTTGTATTTCAAGTACAAGCGAGAAGCAGACAAGTTTCCACAAGTACCCACAACTATTGCCACTTTTCGTCAGTGGTTCATCATCTTTAGTCCACTCGGAATCACTTTTGAGGTGGTGGGGTTATATATGCATTTATACATATGACAGATATAGACTTGGACTCTCCAAACCAAAATCAAAAATTATGCTTATATCTGGCAAAGGAAACATCATCAACATATATACATTTTCTGATGACCTTAATATTTGTGTGACATTTGAATCACCATTAAATCAGATGAATATGATTCGATAACTTGATGTGTTAAATGTACGCTGGACTCTCTTGGTTATCGTGGCCAGAACAGTTGTTGACACAAAACGTGGCAATTGCCAAGTGGCAAGTGGATATCAATTATTAGCATGCGGCCAGCCAACTATCTAGCCACCCGCCGAACCGGTGCATGGCGGCTTGGACTGAAGTGCATTCAACCTGTTGTCAACAACTGCCGGTTGCCACTTCCACTTGTTAGCCAGGTTTATTGCGCAGCTTGTGCAGCTATTAGCGCACGACTGCATTAACTGCTGTTGCACTTGAATCGAGTGTTCAGTGTCTGAATGCGGCTGAGTAGTGCATATATCCGATTACCAATTTGCTTTGATTTTGAACTCTCGCGGCGGTTCAACCGCCTGCAATTCATAATGGTTCACTCATCGGAGCCAATTGGTGTTCAGCCTCCAGATTTGCAGGTCAGCCTCCGGACCAAGCCAGCCATCAAGTCGCTGTTTGCGTTTTCCCAATAGCTCACTGCTTGTTGGGTCTTGTGGTTTTGTGGTTATCCACCAGGCCGTTACTCGTAAATGTGCCCAACTGATGCATAGGCCGGCTAACTGTATTCGCATATTTGAATGATTGCCGGACATGATCAGTGATCAATCGCAGCTTGCTGGTCATGAAATCGAATCTTTATAATCTTTCTGGCTGTTGCAGGCTACGAATGTACATCTCAATTCAAGTATTTTCATTTAACAGTCGATTCTTATTGATTGCAGTCAAAACAAAATACAAGATATCTTGTCTCTTTTGTGTATTGTGTCTTGTATCTTGTATGTTGTATCTTGTATCTTTTATCTTGTATCTTGTATCTTGTATCTTGTATCTTGTATCTTGTATATTGTATATTGTATCTTGTAACTTGTATCTTGTACATTGTAATTGAGCACACTCGTCGAAAGCATTTAAGAATCGTGTCTTGTTGATGGCAAAGTTCTTACTTGTTTCATTCCTTGAAGATAAAGTTGTATGACTATTTAGTTTTGACTTTTACTTAACTCAACTTACTTCAGGCCAAACAAAGTATTTTCTTTTATTTTAACGGCTATTCAATTTGGATAATTATTTGATTAACAAACGAGAATAATAATTTATCAAACGGTGACCTAACAATTTATTTAATTCTCTAGCTTTTCGTGGGTTGAGGAATGCCTGTGTCTGATGTGTGTGTGTGTGTGTGTATGTGTGTGTGTGAGAGTGTGTTTGCGTGCGTGTGTTAGTGAAGCAACTGACGATGATGAACTGTGACAAGACTGACGAAAAACCTGATTGATAGCCGTGCACCTGTGAAAATTGGAGCTGCAGATACAGTTACATAATTACACAAATTGATTTCACAGGCCTGCGGTGCTCAGCTGCTCCCAAATGCCAATGCGAATGATGACATCAGCCGGAGTAGCAGCAGCGGAGATAGCAACCGGCACGAAATGTTGCTGAGGTTGCCGCATCACGAAATACCTTTTTGGTAATTCCAAACTGGGAACAATCATAATAGATACTTATACTCTTAGCCTTACTCAAGGCATGCAGGTGCATCTGCTGCAGGCAGACACAGACAATGGCTGGGGAGGCTGTGGGTTAACCTGTCACGCCAGCAAACTGCAAACTTCAGATGCGTTTGCATTAGGAGCAATCCGAACCAAAACTGAGCGCGTGAGTGAAAGTGTAGCCGGGTCAAATCAATCAGCCGGGCGGCTACCTGGCCAAAATGCCAAATGCCTTTACGTTTTTCTCCCCTTATGCCAACTGTCTACTGACAACTGCCTGCTGATTTCCCAGCACCTCGCCGATCTCTTGTCGGTGCTTTGCTTGCTTTGACTGGCAAAGCTGGCAGCTAATTAATTTTGTATTTTTTATTTTTCATTTAGTTTTAGGTATTTCATTTCTTGGTTCCCTCCTCCGCTGTCATAACACCTTTTCCAGCCCCTCAGCTTCTCGACTGCGATTTCAAAAATATCGCCTAATGATGTCATTAAAAGAGTTTTCAACGAGCTCTGCAAGATTGTTAAAACTTCTGTGCCAGTGTGCATATATGTGTGTGTGTGTGTGTGTATTTTTGGCACACTACACCGCTATGAGGATTTGCAGCATGTCTCTAACAATGATACGGATTAAACCAGAATGAGCCACACTCAAAAGCTGTGGCAACTAATTTTCAGATTATGGCTCGACACAAACGTTCTCAAAGTACACATTTTCAATTGTCAAAATTATATTTAACTTTTTTCTTAATGCTAAACATAATTTTGGTCTGAAAACAACAAAATCTTATTCAAATGTATAGTTCAGCTTGAAGATGGTTTGA
Organism: Drosophila longiperda; assembly: GCA_035042125.1. NCBI lineage: Eukaryota > Metazoa > Arthropoda > Insecta > Diptera > Drosophilidae > Drosophila > Drosophila longiperda. Next base: position 217,598 of record JAWNLV010000135.1, on the reverse strand, counting down.
TAGTCAAATGGTTAGCTTATAAAGTAAGATTGTCAGTAAATTAAAAAAATTATTACTTAGCTTTAAATTAGCAACATTAAATTTGTGGCTTGGAGTTTGTGTGCCTCATTTATCGGCATTGTAATATTCTGATTTAAAGTAACTTTAATGAAATAATTTTCAGATTTTAATTGTTTTGGCTTGAATGCCAAATTGTGTAATGACTCCGAAGTTACCTGTGCACATGATGTTATTAATGAGAGTTTAAAAATATATCTTCTTTGTAATATTATAGATCCTAGGCTTCTCCTTAACTTGAGGGTGTTGCTAGAAAGCACTTTAAAGTTTTAATGATAAAAACCAATTTCACACGCTATGTAAGAAGTGTTTGTATTTTCTGTGTTTTATGATGAGTGACCCAATTTAAATAGTATTTTATCTCTACAGGGTATACATTTAATTCGGCTTTAAAATATGAATGCGCGCGGCATAAATATTTTCTTAAGTTGGCGCATGACGAAAACCTTTAAAAGGCGCAACAGTAAAAGCAAAGCGCATTGTGCGACTTGCTGACCAACTTGCCAACGTTAAATTTGTGTTGGCCAAATATACACGCGTGTGTGGACGAAAGTAAAAGCCAAACAAACAACAAATCGTGACGTCCGTAAGTCCGGCCAGCAGTCAGTCGCCTATATTTGGTTTATAATCGGTCAAAGACAGCAGCAGCCGCAGTCGCAGTCGCAGCCGGAAACAGCTAGAGCAATCCAAGGCAAGACCAGGCTTGCGCAAGATCTGCTGAAGACATTGGTCCAAAACGTCACAGTTAAAGCTGGCGTTGCGTCGACGTCGCAGCTGTGCGGAAGTGTTGCAGATGGCGCATAACGATCAATCAATAGGTTAATTAACTATGCATAATATATATATATATATATTGATTGATCGTTATATATATATATATATATATATATATATATATACATTTATATATATATAAATTGATCGACGTTCGCTAATGGTTGCAACATTATTAGGCATGTCAACACTGTGGCAGGCAATCATGTAATTAATGCTGTGAGAATTAATAATCTACTGAATACTTCAGAAGTTGTTATTTGATAATAGTTTGGAAGCAAAGTAAGTCTGCCATCTGGCATTTGATTATTAAAGCGTTTTTCATTTGGCTTTATAACATCCCCTGGACATCCCCAGTTGTCACTGTTGTCTTGCCAGTTGCTTAGTTGTCAAAAGATAAACTGTCGATTTTCTTTTACCATTTGTAGTTTTTATTTTTATTTCATGTGATTGCAATATGTAAATATGTAAAACGAATAACAAAACAATGCACAAAGCCTAACAAACTGTGGTGCGTGCCAATTTGAACATCCTCCTTCCGCTAATGTCAAGTGGCTGACACACCACGTTTCTGGTTTTAGTGTGGCAGGTTGTCCGGTGGAGTTGAGTGGCAACTGCATGCGTGCCACGCCACAATGGTTAGCCATGTCTATTTGCTTACGTTCATGTATTATCAACTTTATTTGCTTGTGTATGTAATGTGTATGTGTGTAGCTTAAGAGTGACAAATCACTTTGCGGGGAAATGTTGACAGGTGATGAATGCATCAAGAATACAGCTTGCTAAGAAGATTTGGGTTTAAGCAGAACGTGCACTTTTAATAACTAATTTTTTATGGGCATGCCATAAGCCATCTGGGCGAGAGATTTATATTTTCCAAGAATTTCTATCTACTTGTTAATTATAATTACCTGTAACCATTAAAAATGGGTAAGATTGGCATTATCAGGCTGTGCAAATGTATGTCACGGGCAGAAGGAAACATCATCAAAACCATTTGGTATAAATACATATATTCTTGACCAGCATGTCTGTTTATCTTTATTTATGTATTTAGAAAAATCACTAATTGTATTTACTGCAGTTGTTTTTTATTATTGTTTATGTTGGCTGCCATCGGGACTCAACCTATATCATATCGTATATAAAACCCACTTGACCTGGACCTAAAATATTATAGTATTAAACCACAAATAAGCTTATCATTTGAATGTCTGTCATTTTAAAGGCGATTTGCAAAGTTAAAAAGAAATTCAGCCACATCATATTTATTTAGATATATTTTGTAATTTCTGAGAACTGATTTATACTTTTGATGTTTCGTTGCAGCTTCAATTTTGTTTGGCTTGTTAGCTAGTAAATAGTTTGATTGCTTGCCAACAAATCCACCAAAAGCCTTAATGCATCGCTGTCCCCGATTTGCGTTTGATTTTTATCGTTGGAAAGTTAATACCACTTTATAATAAGCTAGTTTATCTTATGGCTCTCCGTCTGAGCTCTTTGTTGTGACTTATTGGGCCGCAGCTTATTTATATATTATTATGTTTATTATTATTTTTAATATACGAGTATTTTTTCTATCGTAAAATTTATGAAATGCCTCCGCTACAAATTTCACTTTCGATCCCGAACAAAACAACCAAATATATGAAAATTTATTTCTTGCGCTCTAACGATTTGTCATTGTGTGTTCGGCAGATGGCCATAATGATTATGAAGCTCAAAAGATAGCTCTATTCTTCTGCTCATAATATTTTCGACTGAGCTTAATGGCCGGGCCGGAGGTGAAGGGATCAGAGACTCCATAGACAACATCGAACATTAGTTAAGAATTGCTGTAAAGATGTTAAAATGTAACAAACCCAAAAAAAAAAAAAAAAAAAAAAAAAAACATTGGAGAGGGAACAAAAAGAAAGAGACAATTTAGATGGGGCGTTTTTGTCTAAACGACTCCGATTCCAATTTCGAATCGAAAGCGAGCAGAAAGCAAACACCCAGACCAACTCCAATACCAGAGACGATGAAATATTTTATGCATAATTCGTGTGACAAATGTGGCGACGAAAAGAGTGGGAAATGCTGTCGAGCATTAATAATTATGTTGATTGCCAGTCCAAATTGTTGAATACTATGAAAAGCGACGAGTCTTTGGCCCTCAATGCCCATCCCAGGGAACAAATGTGCAGCAATAAATACTCCCTTTGCACAGCACCATCAATATTTCATCTAATCAGCAGCACCATTGATGAAAGTGTGCAACATTCAACTAAGAAATATTTTGTAGCTGTTTTGTATGTTGTCGTTACTAATAACAAAGACAACAACAATGACAACAACATCAACTGACTTTCATTCTTGGCCCACCTGATAAAGATACATTTTGTAGCTCTGTTTCAACTGTTATTTTGCAGTCGCTTTTGTTGCTGTTGCTTGTCATTTGTAACTGGCTTTTTGGGTTGCCACAGCGCTCTGATTATATGGTACAACGTACAACAACAACAAAGCAACCAAACTGACAAACACAACCACAACAGGCACCTTTACCACAGGTGCCATAGCACATAATAAGACCCCATTGGTAGTACCGAATATTTCATACCCTGCTTTGCAACAAAGATTACGCGAAAATGTCGAGGGATTTTTATATTCTCTGTGCAGTCGCTTGGCATGCGGATTTGGTTTAGGTGATGAAAAATTTCGTATCGAATAAATTAATTGCTATTGAAGCCTTGGGTCAGCTGAATTATTTGCTATTTATATGGAATATATACGACGAACATGCTAAGAGACTTTTTGCATACACCCAAGTAACTGAATAGGTTCTTGGAATAAGACAATCGGAACTGAGCCACGTCTCGAATGGTTGTGTCGATGGTTTCACGATAGCTTGATACCCAACACTGAGTGCTATATTATTATGATCCGCTAGCTGATTGTGCGCTGCTTATGGGCAAGAAGGAGCCCGAAGCTTGCAGGTGCTTAAAGTTCTTCCCAGCAGTTTGGGAGCATGTTGCTCTTCTTGCCACAGAAATGGGCAGGCAGCATATAAGAGCAACACCTTTAAAGAAAAAATATATGTTTAAATATATGTGGTGCCACTTATGATAAATTAAATGTAAACTTGACGCAAAGGAGACTTATTATAATCAGTGTCGTCGTGGAAAAGTGAAAATGAGAGCGGCAAGCAGCAAATGGCAACTCAATGTGCCCGTCTATGGGGGCACCATAGGTAATGCGTTGGCTGGTGCGGTGGTTCAAATTATGAAATTAGTATTATGTGAAATGGAGTTAAAAGTGTGATTAACTTGACGCGAATGTAAACCTCGAGTCGAAGTCACACTCAAAGACAAAGGCATCCGAGCATTAGGCATAAAGCATACGGCTTATTAAGCCAAGTAGCTAAAGAAACGGCAAACCGCAAATGCCAATAACAATGAAAGTCAACTTGTTGCGCTTGTGCGTGTATTTCTGTGTATTTGTGTGTGTGTGTGTGTATGTGTGTGTAAAGCAGTGCGTGTGTGTGCGAGTGGCAATTAATACCATTTCAGTAAGTTTTCGCAGCCAGCAACTGCCGCTGTTTTCCAAGTGAGCAAGCATGCGATTTCGTCTCCAGCTCCCAACACACAAAAAACAAAAAAAAAAAAAAGACACAAGCAAGCCCTGCCACAACACATCGTTGTTGTTGGTGATGCTGGTACTGTTGGCTTATTAGCAATGGTACTTAGAATCGGCATGAGGCTTTCAAAGAGTAGAGAAAGCCACGCAATGTAGTTGCCCAAAAACAAAACCGCATGCGCATTGTTTCAACTCAACGTTTAGCTGCATACAACGTCAAGTTCGTTGCCTAAGTCTTTTGTTCTGCATGCAGTAAGATAAAAATAAAACAGAATCAACAATTTTACAATGCGACTGATCACTGTGGTAAACATGGCAAAACTCCAGCACATGCAATGGCACGCTAAATGGCAATTTTCGTGTGAATTTCGATTTCAATTGAAGGCGACAGGAAGATCAAAGCTCGATGTCCAGTTGCTGTTGGGCATTGCTGAGGGGCATTGCCTGTTGCGCTTTGCTTGCTTCACTCTCCCATTATGCACAGAGTAGTATTTATATACAACTCGTATTATAGCATTTAATGCGCATAAAAAATAATACCCCCAACGCCAAATATAATTTATATTAAAAAGAAAATCAGCTGCCCGACAATTAATAGACCATGAACAGTAGCTAGACGATTTCGTTGTTTGGACTTTCATAAAAAAAATTGCGCAGCAATCATGTTGATATTCATCCACTATTATCATCAAATCATTAAAAGCATTAGGTACACGACTGTCTTAACCATTTTCCATGTTTATGATGTATTTACATCTAATAAAACGGAATGTGTCAAAATGTGTTTGTGTGAACTAATATTTATATTGATGATAATAGCTTACATCTTTTATAATAAGTAGCTCAAAATTGTGATAATCGTTAATAATCATAATATCAATAACGATAATATAATAAAAATAAGAATTTTATATTTTTTACAACTGCGTGTACGATTAATATGACAATGTTAATACTTAAAACGTTAATTTATAAGTTTGTTTTCCTTTGGGTTATTTGTTTATAGTTTCAATTTCAATTTATATTAAAATATTTTACTTTTTCTTTAAATACTATATGATTATCAAAATATATTTGCCGTGTTTTTTTATTTATTTATTTGCAGTACATTTGTTCGTACCACATCGATATACGTGTATATATAATTTGGACTAACCTTATAAAGAAACTGATTCCTGCACTTATTTGTTGCTATTACTTTTGTTTGTGGCTGTTGATTAATTTGAAAGCCCAAACAGGCAACTATTTTGAATACTTGTCGTCTTCAGATCGCAGAAAACATTTTACAGCTGAATTTGCAAATCATTGTGAAATATTGTTGCATAAAAAGAAAAAACTAAAACAAAACAAATACACAGCACAAAAGTTGACACGCACGAGCAACTAATACCACCACTTGCAACGTCTCAGGGTCAAGGACTCCTTTTGTATATCTTGTTATAACAATTTTTATTTTCGTAATATCTGCAGAAGCGTTAAGGCAAAAATCCAAATGGACAACTATTGAACACGAAATGCGCGCGCTTGCAGCAGCTCGAGGCGCCACAACGACAACAACGTAGACGCGACGATTGAGATGCGTGTTGAATCCGTTGAACACGTCTCCCAGTTACAACTTCCCAACGGAATGATTTAGCCAAATCTGCTGCAGCGCCAATGAAGCCCGGCTAGGCAGACGGTTACATCTGTCGCTGGCACCGGCAAGAGAGACCGCTCACAGAGAGAAAGATAAAGAGAAAGAGAAAAAGCCTATCAGCAGAGACAGTCATCTGCCAGCTGCAGTCAACATCGCAAGCGGGTACAGCTTGTGTGTGAAAGAAAAAGAGAGTGAGATAGTGTGTGAGAGAGAGAATGTGAAAGACTTTGTCTCTCAACTTTGAGAGCTGAAGAAAGTGGCAAGTTGTATGTGAACAAGCAATTCAACCTTTATCTACGAGCTTCTTTGCTGTGTCAAGCGGCAAGCGACTGCATTTCGATTGCTCATATATTGATTTGGATTAGGCCTAACAAATGTGTCTAGTGCAGCCATTAAGTATACTGATAATTAGTTGTTAGGAAGCTAGCACTACCTTTACTTTTTTTTATATAATACCAGCTGAAAACAGCTTGACTGCGCTGGTAACCAAAACTGTATAAGTGACTGTTTTTCGCCCTTTGTGGGACCGATCATTTTTTTTCCGTCCCTTTCAAAATTTGAACAAATATTGTCATTTAGATAGGTATTATCAACTTGCACGAAAACTTGTATCGACATCGTTTTCCCAGCTCTAAAGTAGCCGTGACTCAAAATCACAATACTGGGCTAGACGGAGACAAAACAGAGTAAAGCCAATTATTATTTATAGAACAATCCTAAGTGAAAGGAACATTCAGGCCGGTAATTCTATTGGACCATCTACACCTAAGAAGGTTAACGAAAATTCTTCACTCAATAAGCTGATGGCAAATGATTTTTTGGATCCCAGAATCCCAATTTAAAGATATTGAACAAAACTCGGTAAATACCATTTAGATCGGTATTATTGCTGATTATAATTCAAAAAGGCAGCATAGTCAAAATGTTTTTCGATTTTACTTTTTTTTTATTAGAATTCAAAAAGGCAGCATAGTCAAAATGTTTTTCGATTTTACTTTTTTTTACCCCCGACATTGCTTAGATTGGGACAGGATCGAATCTATTATGTAAGGATTGGGTGGGTGTTTCTTCAAATAGAGTACTTTTATTATGGATGGTGCCGGATTCCCAGGGTAGATATTAGTGGAATTTATCTGCAGCGTTTACTGCAATTGCATTGGTTGTCGTTTCCTTTCTATAATTTTCAGAAAGTTTAGTAAACGATTATGCAATTTTGTTGCATAATTAAAGCTCTGGGCGCTTGTGCGATGAGCTCACTTTAAAAAAAATAGCAAAAGCAAAACATAGCAAAAAATTAAATAAACAACAAAAACAATGAAAATGGTAAAAACTGCAGTTTTTGCAGCTGTTGTTTGCCCTCGACCCACGCGGCATTTGCGAAATGCGCATATCTGAAGCCGGAACTTTGAGCTCGCTGTCAGCACATCAACTGGACGCAGTGCGTCCACTCGATGTCGCTCTTAAGCTAAGCAGTGCGCCAGATTTCGCAAAGTGTGCCGCAGGTAAATTGCCGTATAATTACTGTCTTCTAACCGGTAATAAACTATGTTTTTTTTTTTGTTTTCTTCATTAAAATTGACTTTAAATTTTTTAATTAAAGCCAATCCACGGATCGAAGCAACTCGGAAATGGCTGGCGCTTTTCTAGAATTCAACGATTGGCAACGCAACAGCACAAAGCAAAGCCAAAGAATATTAATTTACTTATAAAAAATATGCACTTTCGGAAAGTGTTTTAAATTCGTCGTTCAACTTGTTCCATCAGCGAAGACATCTGCGACCACATCGATATATTATGATTACTTATGCAAATCCAGTTTTTTTTTAATAAAGCATATCTCGAACAAATACCAATCTTCATCTGAAACAAATGAATAAGATTGGTTTTATGATTTATTGGTAAGAAAAATTCATCTTTCGACATCTCTACAACAAAATAAATGAATATATTTGTGTAATTCAGATCAACAGATTATGGGTTATGCGGCTCTGTCATTGACGTAGATCAAGAATATATATTTACTTAATGGGTCGGAGTCTACTCCTTTACCACATACAAAATTCATAACAAAATTATAATACCCTCTTTGAAGCTATTGGCACATCGTTTGGGTGAACTTAGAATATCATACATATCTGCAATACTATTAAATCTTCGACACTACAACAATTAAAATTACTTATCGTTTTAGTTTTTAGTTAAAAATTCTAAAATTAGTTGAATTTTTTAATTATCTGTATTATTTCTGTTTGCTATTGTTCTATGATGTTTGCCACAACAGTTAAAGATAATTATCAAAATCGAAGGGATTTTTCAGCTATAAATTGTGCTGAGTGACAGGCAAGAAGCATCACAAGCTTTTGAAGCAGCGCACCGATAACTACTATAGCAACAACTACTAAAACTATTCCAACCAACTAATCCCATTGTAAACATGAAGGTAAAAGGATGTGCAAAGTATACTCTGTTGTGGCAACTAACTTTGGTATTTTTAGGTATTTGTCTGCTTGCTGGCCACCTTGGCCCTGGTTAACGCTGGACAGCGAGGCGGCGGTGGTGGTGGCTATCTGCCAGGAGGAGGACATGGCGGTGGTGGCGGGGGTTTCAGAAGCGCCGGAGCAACCTCACATGTGTCCCAGTCTTATGGTAATACAAAGGTGCACATTGGTGGTGCTGGCGGGGGTGGTGGACGCGGCGGCTACGGCGGTGGAGCGGGTGGTGCTGGTGGCTGGAAGGGAGCAGGCGGTGGAGGCTATGGCGGCGGAGCTGGTGCTGGCGGCTATGGCGGAGGAGCTGGTGCTGGCGGCTGGAAAGGAGCTGGTTCCGGTGGTGCTGCTGGTGGCTGGCAAGGAGCACGATCTGGTGGTGGGGCAGGAGGCTATGGCGGTAGAGGCTGGCAAGGAGCAGGAGCTGGTGGCGGACGCGGAAGCTATGGTGGCGGAGCAGGCGGTGGTGGCAATGCCTGGGGCAACCCGGCCGCATTCGAATATTCCGTGAATCATGGAGCCGGTTCATCTGTTGGAGGCGGTTCTCGCGGTGGTGCTGGTTGGTGGGCAGACTAAAAATTCGTTGTTTAAATGAAACTGATGGCAAAACGAATAAATGATTACTTAAATCAAACTGGAAATGTGTTTATGTTGGAAAACAATAATGCATTTGTGACACATTTTTCATATTAAAGTGCTGCATGGCTTAAGAACAAACAAGTAAGAATTCTGTAGTCGAGTGTGCTCGACTACGATATACACTGAACACTTTGACGCCAATAAGTAAGAACAACTGATAACAGGTGCCACAGGACAGAGTGGGTGTAGCAATACCGTAATTGTAAGGCGGTTCCCAGGTTTGGTAACTTGATTTCTAAAATTGCGAAAGATTAGGTCTATTGAGAATTTTAGGTGAAGAAGGTGGCTTTGCTGAATAACATATTTAAGCACGTTCCTTAAATGACGGGAGGAACAGGCTTTTACCATTTTGAAGCGGGAGGGGTCGTAGTGCATAAGATGTTTCGGCATTTTGAAGGTCTTCACTCGGTAAATACATTTGAAATTTGGTGAGAATAGCTTACAAATTATGAAAGATAGGCGCATTTCAGATTTGCAGGGGCAATGTTACTGGAGGCGACGGTTGTGGACTGAAATTTGTATTTATTTTATATAATCAATCCTTAAAGGCAGTTACCGGTAATATACCTTAAACTGGGCTAAATATGGCATATTTAGTCATAAGCTTAATATGACAGCGATCTGCTTGCATCAGATCACCAGATTACCAGCGCCAGATAGCACAAATATCTCGACAAAGCTGGACACTTCTACGACCACATAAATATTATATTGACATTTATATCAAAATCGTTAGTGATATTTTAAAGTCTGTCGAATCTGATTTTGTTTGAAGATATAATGATTAGATTTGGGAAACTGTTTGTCTTTCTTGATAGCTCAACCAAACTTAACCACTAAATATATTATGCACCTAAAATGGTAAACCTAAAATTGATTTATTGAATGTGAGAAATTGCCGACTGATTATATTATTATTATTATTTTTTATATAATTATTATTATTATAAGTTGGTGGTTTCTGCACTGCGACCTATTAGATCTATTGTGCCCCTTCCTGAGCTTATAGCTCCTCCATCAACCCCAGCTCCAAATGTCAGATTCTTTCTTGGGTTGAGGGCTTCTATGTAATAACAGGCATCCCTAGGATGCTGAAACTATTTTCTGGATAAGGCGACACATTCTGTTAGGACGTTACTTAACGACTTCTCATCACCCCCACAAAAGATACACTGATTGTTACTAAAAACACCCAGTTTGGATAGGTCGATTTTTAGACTACAATGTCATCAAATCAAGTAAACATACTTAAATTAGTAGAAGTGGTAATAGCAACTGATAACATATGTCATAAGAATTGTAGATCTGATGACTCTATCTCTAAAACTGTGTGCGATGTCGATTTGAACAATTTAAAGTGTCCGAAAGTGTATTTTTCAGATGGTTTTATCTTTTTGACAGAAAATACATATAGCGGTTACCAGCAGCCAACATCTGGTGAGATTATCGTCCATATTGGTTTTCCAGACGACTACCCTGGCTTTGCCCTTTATGGGACATATACGAATATACATTTCAAGCTTAAAGTCTTCCTTGTACCATCAGAGTATAACAAGAAATATTGAAATATTTGGGCACGTCAAAAATTACACACAGACCTCCTACTTGTTAATAACTAAATTTCACAAACAATTTCGAAATTTATAAAACAATTCGAAATTCACAAACAATTTCGAAATTTAGAAAAGGTATTGTGACGTCGGTTGATGAACTTGTAATATTATACATATCTTCGATAGTACAACAATTAAAACTTATGTTTTAAGTTTCCTTATTCTGTCTTTTGGTTTTTGTTTCTTGTTTTATGGTCTTTGTCACAGAAGTTAAAGATAATTATCAAAATCGAATGGATTTTTAAGCTATAAATTGTGCTGAGTGACAGGCAAGAAGCATCACAAGCTTTTGAAGCAGCGCACCGATAACTACTATAGCAACAACTACTAAAACTAATCCAACCAACTAATCCCATTGTAAACATGAAGGTAAAAGGATGTGCAAAGTATACTCTGTTGTGGCAACTAACTTTGATATTTTTAGGTATTTGTCTGCTTGCTGGCCACCTTGGCCCTGGTTAACGCTGGACAGCGAGGCGGCGGTGGTGGTGGCTATCTGCCAGGAGGAGGACATGGCAGTCGTGGCGGCGGTGGCGGTGGCGGTGGTTTCAGAAATGGCGCCGGACTAACCTCGCATGTGTCTCAGTCTTACGGTACTACAAAGGTGCACATTGGTGGTGCTGGCGGGGGTGGTGGACGCGGCGGCTACGGCGGAGGTACGGATGGTGCTGGTAGCTGGAAGGGAGCAGGCGGCGGTGGAGGCAACGGCGGTGGGGCAGGCGTTGGTGGTGCTGGAGGATATGGCGTCGGAGCTGGTACTGGAGGCTATGGCGGCGGTGCTAGTGCTGGCGGCTGGAAAGGCGCTGGTGCTGGTGGTGCTCCTGGAGACTATGGTGGTAGAGCGGGCGGTGCTGGCGCTGGAGGCTATGGCGTCGGAGCTGGAGCTGGAGGCTATGGCGGCGGTGCTAGTGCTGGCGGCTGGAAAGGAGCTGGTACTGGTGGTGCTGCTGGAGGCTATGGCGGTGGAGCGGCCGCTGGTGGAGCTGGAGGCTATGGCGTCAGAGCTGGTTCTGGCAGCTGGCAAGGTGCTGGTGCTGGTGGTGGTGGTGGTGCTAGAGGTGGCGGTGGCAATGCCTGGGGCAACCCGGCCGCATTTGATTATTCTGTGAAACATGGATCCGGCTCATCCGGTGGCAGCGGCTCACGCGGTGGTGCTGGTTGGCTGAGCGATTGAAATTGTTTATAAATAACTGAATAAATATTTACCTAAATCAAACTGAATGTGCATTTATTATCTTATGGGACTGCCACATTGTCGATATTCGTTAGCTTTAAAGCTTAAAGTCAAGTAAAAGCTTGTAAAGCTATTCGTTTGTGTGGCTTGATTGCTAGAGCGCGCCAGTGTGCAGCAAGGTTGGCATCCTTTGCATCCGAGCTAGGCGCGTCATCCCACTATTCCATGAATAATTGGCCTAAGCTATGTAAATATATATTTGAATTAACAGTTGCATATGTATGTAAACAGTGCCCAGGTGTCAATTTGGACTAAAATCTTCTTCTGATGGAAAATCTTTACCCAAGTCACTATTCGCTTTTTTGTGATAATAACTGACCACAGATGGCGCCGCATATAACGCTTGTTCGTTTACAATGTTTAGTTGACTTGAGATATAGATGGCGCTAGTGAAGTCTGTCGTTTGTGAAGTCTTTCGTTTAAAGTAAAACCTGTTTGCTTAACCATATCTCGTGAGATTTGTATCGCATTCAGGCAAGGGTTAATGAAGTTCAATGTCAGAGCACTGATTATGCTGTGAATAGTGAAAGTTGAGTGATTAATCTCGGCTGCCCAACGTCACACAGGTGCACAGCCAGGTGAGAGAAGCTGGCTGACCGGCTGAAAAGCTTTGTGTCACCGATTGACTGGCTGCAAATCTGGCAGCGAAGCTATTTACTTGCATATTGAAACACAATTAAATTATATATTTGTTTTTGAGGTTGTTCTTTTTTAATATTTCTCGAGCGTATAATTTATTGCATGTGCGCTAATTAATCATTGCTCTTTGATTTTTAGCTTCCGCCGTTTGCATTAGTTTTTTGTGTTTGCTTACTATTAAATTCATTTTTGTGCATTATTAATTTTGCTTTGAGGATGTGGCTTTATGGCTTGGCAGCTTTGGCGTCGATGTGTCTTGCGTAAGACGTGTTCAGAACCTTGGCCAAGCCGTTAGCAGTTGAATAGTTTTTACATTTTGTGCCCAAGATCAATTAAATTACACAAACAAATCAAAATGGTTATTTATTTTCAATGTTTTTGTGTATGTTTTTGGGTATGTTTTGTTTGTGTTTTCGAATGATTGGATATGATCAACTGGATGGCTATTTTCTAAATATTTACCGTATTGCATGTCTGCGTTAAGCACAGAGTAAACTTCAAATTGTGACATTGAGCGAAGGCCTATTATTTCGTAACTCGATGAAGCAACTAATTCACGCCTGATACGAAGGGAGCTTGAAAATTGATTTTTGTTGAAGTACAACCAATAAATTGAATAAACAATTTTTATTTAGCAAAACATTCCTCAAGGGAAAATATGTGAGATTTAAGGAAAAATAATTTTAGTAACTAAATTCCAGTTTCGTCAAAGTTAGTAGGATCAAAGGATGTGAAGAACAATTTAAGAAAAAATAATACATGATTCTGACAATATTTAAATTTAGAAATTCAAATGCCATATGTTAATTTATATATTTTGTAAATTACATTTGCACGACAATGGTATAATAATAAATGGGATTATTCTGGTGAATTAATCTCGAATTAAATATCAATTTTTATGTTTGCACCGGCAGCCTTTATCTATTTCAATTTATACGTTTTGCATTCCCATTAATTACTGCTGATCTCAGTTTGCAACAATCTCTAACTACTTACAAAAGATATAGATATATATAAGCATGTATCGGAATATGTTTACATATATAGATGATTATTTATGTGTATTTGCAAATTGCTATGCAAATCAATTTCATTTGCTGTACACGCATTCATACACATTTATTTATGCATATAGGTATTCTCTCAGTTCCCATGCCACATTAGGCAAGGCTGCATTATGTATAATTATAACTTTGAGCCAGCTATAGTTTATGAGCGTCAAGAATAAAGCAATCCTACAATGGCAATGCTCAGTACATAAGAGGGTCGCTCAAGATTTTCAAGACATTAATAAAAAAAACAAGAGTTTATTACAATAGCAAGATATTTCCTAAGTGCAAATCTGTTAACACTGACATAACTACCACAAAGTCAACAACAAAATGCTTACTTGATATTACCTCGAACCTTATATATATATATATATATATTTTGTTTTAAGAAACCATAAGTAGCACTCGCATTTTTATGGTTGTAAAGATGACACCACAAAAAAAAACCCAAAAGAAATAATGACAAACTTTACATTCACTTCTTCCACTATGCTTGTAATTTCATTAGCGTTGGTAAATAATTAAATATTTTAATTTCATGACAATGCGATGGGAATATTTTTTTATTACATCTGTCATAGTAGTAATTAATATTCTTGTATTGTAGCAGAACGTGTTGCCTGCTAACCCCAAGAATGTATCTGAAACATTTGCATCTCGATCTAATCAACCTGCTGAAAAAAAATAGGCACATGTTTTTTGTATATTTTTATTTTTGTGCGACTGGTGTGTGAGGCCCCAAAACTGGTTAATCATATTTCTCAAAGCTTCCACATTTCAAGTCTACAGATTTGCAAATAAAAATATTCAATGGTTGCTGCTTAAAAACATCGTTAAGCACGGGTTTCAAGAATTTCAGCAGTTCTAACTGGAAAATTCAAGTTGTATATCTTAACACATGAGTTATAATTTATGCATAATTTAAATCAAATTAACATAGATGTCATCTACGAATATTAAGGAACAAGAAGAATCTCCTGAGGATGGCAAGATTGGTTGGAACTCACATTCTTCTGGTATAACATCTATAAGCTCTTCTTTTTCGTACCAAAAATTCACTTCTTTATTCGATGTATAACTGAAACAAAGTCAAGAAATAAAGTAAAGGAAAAATTAAGAAATATTCATATCAGAGCATAGTATAAATATTGAATTTGTTGTTCAAGAATATATATATATTTTTAGCCAACGAAAAACATTCGAGGATTCAGGCATAGCATAAATTTATTTTAAGTGCGTTGAACTTAAAATGTTGGCGAGTTCTAACCAAAGTATTATTTGTATTTTCTCAGTATCAATAACTCCAAACATACATATATATATATATGGCTTAGTGTGTGCGTGTGGTCACATGTATATAGAATGTTTCTATAGTCTACAGCCCAACCTATTGTCTATGCAAATATGTGCCAAAGTTATGGACCATGGCCCAGAACCGGTTGTAGATAGCCACTATTTATAGGCGATGATATTGATGGGAACGTTAAGACACTAAGCCAAGTCTTAGGCAGCCAATTGAAGCGACATGGAAACTAGCTTCCTGATTTACCGATTCCGCGTTACAGTTTGATTCTTTGCCAGCTATAACGGCCACTTAACCCGCTTATCGTGTGCAACCTTGAACTCCAAATGAGCAGTACACCTTTGAAGACACACTTGAAGACAATCTGTCAAAATATCGTTTGTCAATCTCTCAATGCGATGGATTGCTTCGTCCAATGTGGACGCTATTTTTTTTCTTTGTTCTTTTTCTGCGATCAAACGCCGTTAATGAGCAAAACGATTGTGGTCAACTAGTCGATGCCAATAAAAGGGTCATATGCCATATTAATGAAAATTGTTCTCTTGATTCTCCACTTTTGTGTTTTCTATTCGATATTCGATATGCAATTGCTTGGATACAACTGGCACATCTAATATAATAATGTGGAAATTAAGCTAAATACAATTCAGTATACCCTTAGTTCACACATTTTAGCTTACAGGGCATTAACAATGCCCAAGTCTAAGTCGCGCATGCGTAAAGATTTGCATACTTAGTTATCGGCGACAATCAGCAAACAAAAGGCCTGTCGGTCAGCTAGGCAAATCCAAATAAAATCTTTAACATCATATCACAAACAAAAATGAAAATGTGTGTTTTTAAAACGTATAATTGCTTAAACGATCAAAAGCAACAAATTGTCAAAGCATTTTGCAAGAGGTGAGGACTTCTCGTGTTTTCTGCCCCGACATAAGCGTGCTCACGAATTAATCGATACAATACATTAAAGAGATACTAAATAAAAAAAAACACATATTGATTCAATTAATTTTAATGAAAAATGTGGTTTTCATTCATGTAGTTCATGTGGTGTTAACTCGCCCGATGTGTTGTCGAAAAACCACGTCTCGTCGAGTCGTCCATCTCTACTAAAAGATGAGCACGTGTTTTATATTCAGTTCCATTGATGCTTTGTGTTATTTACTCTATTCGATTTTCGAAAAATCGAGTATTGGTTTCGACAACTTTTTGGTATAAATGAGCACCGTGTTCACTGCTGTAGAATTAGTCAACGCTTCCGTCTGTCTTGAGCATCATTGATATCAAAACCGTGATCGAGAACCACGTATATTGAAAGATGAAACCATTTGCCTGCATTTTCGTAATCCTCGTTGCGCTGCTGGCCGGAGGTCAGGCATCCCTTGACAGTCTTCTTGGCGGCGGTGGTGGTGGCGGCGGTGGCGGTGGTGCTGGCGGCATTATTCAGCTGCTGCAAAGCAAATTGGGCGGACTTGGCGGCGGCGGCGGCGGCGGCGGTGGAGGACTTGGTGGACTCGGTGGCAAGCTGGGAGGGGGTGGTGGTGGTGGCGGATACGGCGGCGGTGGCTACTCTGGTGGACAATCTGGTGGTTACTCGGGAGGTTACTCAGGCGGCCAATCTGGCGGATATTCCGGCGGCTACTCAGGAGGTCAGTCTGGAGGCTACTCTGGCGGCTACTCAGCGCCCGCTAAAGTTATCATTGTCAAAGTCGTCAACCAGGGAAGTTCGGGCGGCTATGGTGGTGGTCAGGGCGGCGGATATTCTTCTGGCGGCTATGGTGGTTCCCAAGGTGGTCACTCTTCCGGCGGGTGGAACCAGGGCTGGAACCAGGGCTGGTAAATAAATTACCACTAACCAGCAAAAAGACTTCAAGTCAAGTTTAAACAGGGAGCCAAAAAGATAGCAATTTAAATGTTTTTCAGCCACATTTAATTTTTTTTAATTGAAAGATTTTCATCTATTTTTAATAATTTTTTTTTGTTTAGTTTTAAGCTGCAAATAAATGCAAAATACAAACAGAAATTTTCCATTTTAATTGATGTCTTGTAAAATAGGCGTGTCTGATTCCAGCAGAGACTATATTTCTGCAAACTATTTTTAACAGTATTAGTATTGGGTTTCCGGCTCCAGTCGGACGTAACGGACGGTGAGGTTCTCATATGTCGGCAGAATACCAGCTGGTTACTATTTATGTTAACTTTGGACCTTTTGTACCCAAAATATCCGATATTTCTTGGTGTACGAAATGTAAGTTGTAATACAGCAATTTAGGCACAGACACATTCACAGATCGGAAATTTTGGTATACATTTTCTGGGGGAAATAATATCATTTGCCGTATTTGGACTTTAAACAAATTTTAAATATTGGTTCTGAATCCGATTCCGATTCCGATTTTGAATTATAACAAGCTGCTCTTAAGTGAAGCATCGCCAGCTAAAAACCAGTTAATAATATGCTTCCTGCTATGTGTCGTGATGAGCTCATAGACATTAAATACGGCGCCTTTGCTTAGGTTACACTTAATTTGGTTCGACTACAATTTGGCAGTAACTCATCACTTAACAACGACGCGAATATCTCCCACCCAAATTGTCTAACAAAGATAAATCAATTTGGCCTGGCTTACATTTTACGCTCGTTGCGGCGCCTCAATTACATTGCTGCAATGGAGCCGCCCAACAGTTACAACTCTATGATGGATTTCGCAGCGAGTCACTTTTTGTGGCAATTGATTGATCACCACTGAGATTGAGCGCTGTCGAACGAGTTGCAGAACGAATCGATGGCACAAAGACCCCATTTTGATTTAATGCCGCCCATGAAAATTGCCAAGTCTCCAACAAAGCAAACCAGCTAAAAGTCAACAGGTTCAATTGATTGAATTTCTGTTGTCCATTTGTTTGGCTGTACAGCCGCCAAATTGTGTTTGTGGCCAGATCAAGTGGGGGAGGGAACGCCAATCAGCGATCTTTGCTATCAGTTTTCATAACTACTTCTTAAGGTGTATCTCAGATCTCGCAATTTAAAAAAAAAAAAACATGCTAATCTAATGATATAAATATTACTTTATTTTATTATTATAATAGTCTTCAAATAGTTGACGCTTAAAACCTGATGAGCATCATGGAATTTGTTACTAGACCATTCTGGTTCTCTGGCCATATCGACACATATTTCTGTAGTACAGCTCAATTCAAGTTTCAAAAGAGTCGTTGGCTTGCACAACCAATATTGCATTGTGGATTTGTTATTTTTACAGATTGACCGATTTGCTGCTGCTGACCCGATTGGTGAAAAGTGGCTAACATGAACTGTTGGAAAACTGCAGTAGCCGGCGACACGTGTGCCGCCACGTAGACGCCAAACCTAATTGTTTATGGGCCCAAAAGGTAACTAAGTAGATAATGGTTGCCATAAAGTATGCGCCGCCAGACAATTGCTTTGCCCTCAAAAACTTGTTACATAAAAATGGCGAAGCAATAAATCGATGCTCACGACTGAAACTATTGAATTGTGGCAGAACCAGTCGAAAGTCAAAATAATCTAAAGTCTGGGCCGTAAAGACGGCTGCGTCAGGTGTGCAGGCGCCTGGAACCTAGAAGTCTCTAGGAAGTGGGTCGGGAGGGGCTGGTAGAAGGCGTTGCCAACAATGGACGGCCACAAGGCGGACGAAATTGAAAGTATAATGTATAATGAGGCCCAACCAACCAACTGAGCTGAGATCGACCGAGATCGAGTCGGACTGCCTCTAAGCAGATTTGGCAATTACAACTGATTCGTCGGCAACGCCGACAGCAGCTACGGCGTTGACGTCAACGTCGACGATGGCAACTGCATCTGCAGCGACGACCGGTGCGACAACGGCTAGAATCTTAGATGTGCAGCACACGCTGCCTGTATAAATAGCTGAGAGTGCACCCAGTTAAAAATTAGTTAGTGCACAGCAGCAGCAGCAACAGCAGCAACAGCAGCAACAGCAGCAACAGCAACAACAGCAACAACAGCAACAACAGCAAGACAAAGATGCAATCGATCCGTCGCCTGGTTCTGTTTGGCCTTCTGGCGACTCTGAGCGTATGCGGCTTTGCCAGGCCGCATGGCTGGAGTGGTGGCGGTTCCTCCGGTTGGTCAGGTGGTGGCGGTGGCGGTGGCTGGAAAACCGGCGGCGGTGGTGGTGGCTGGTCATCGGGTGGCAGTTCCTCTGCTTGGCCCAGCAAGATAATCATCAGTTCTTGGCCATCTACTGGCGGCGGTGGTTGGTCATCTGGCGGCGGCGGCGGTGGTTGGTCTAGCGCATTATCAAGCCTTTCTGGCTGGAAGTCAGGCGGTGGTGGTGGTGGCGGTTGGAAATCAGGCGGCGGTGGTGGAGGCAGCTGGAAGTCAGGAGGAGGTGGCTGGAAAAGCGTCGGCGGCGGTGGAGGTGGCTGGAAGAGCGGCGGTGGTAGTGGAGGTGGCTGGAAAAGGGGAGGTGGAGGCGGCGGTTGGTCTTCCGGTGGCTCAAGTAGCGCCTGGAGATGGTAAAACCCTGTCGAGAACGAACCACTGAGGAGACACTTAAAAGGATCTGCACCTGTACATAACCAACAACAAACCAACATTTTTAATGCTTTAACAATTAATTTTTAATTGTTTTTTTTTTTTTTTTATTTTGCCAATAAAAATTTACGAAAATGTAAATAAAACAATGTGCATTTGTGAGTCTCTTAGAAATGGTTTCAGAAATGGCAAAACTAAACTACTACATGGCAAATAACGGTACCTCTATTTATAGAGCCAAACTGTTTATGCTTATGCAATCTTAAACCTTGACCCACAATGGCATAGATGCCCACAACTTACCAGCCAACTCAAGTTAACGTGGCCAAATGCCACACTCTGAGTGAGAATACTAAATGATTTCAACACCAGGTTTATCGATTTTCTGTGTTGGCATTGTTAAAAAAATATCGACAGAGAGTACAGTTTATTTGTATGCATTTACTTTTATTTGAGATTATGGGATGAATGTCTATTATTTAAAGATATGCGGTGTAGAAAAAATACAGATACAGAAACAAGTAAGACAATAATATTTATGTATATACTTTAATGGCTAGGAAACGTATATTTGTGCCAATATTTGCACCAGACCCAGGAATTGAGAATCTTTTAATATTTAAAATATTCTCCCTTAACTGATAACACAATTCGTTATTATAAATTGTGGCATATTTGATATATTTGATATATTATTTCCCATCACAATTTGTTTTAATATATTTAGAACCAATATTTACTTATGTCAAATAATTGAATTTGCAAGTTTAACTCTTACACACAATGTATGCAATTATCGGTTGCCCATAAAACACAGTTTTACTTGACAGATAGATTTATGTTTTAAAGTTGTGGCTAACATAATTCACACAAAGCTTTAGGTTTTCATCATCTTCAGGCTAACTAGAAAAATGTGTTTTTGCTAAAACACTACGATTAAATAACTTAAATATTTGTCATCAAATTTTTAGAGAACATGTTTTCAGTTTGGTTAATATATATATATATATTTTAAGAAATATTTCTATACAACATAGAATCGGGTACTTTGTCTTTAAAAAGCTGCTGTATTTAAAACTGCAATTTATTATTTTTTATGTAACAGTTGAATGAATAAAAATATATTTTTGATGGATAACGAATGTTTGACAAAAATTTATAAATTAAATAGACAACACATGATATTTTTTTTAGCAGAATAAATGTATTTTTATTTGAAAAATTATAAAGTACATTAAAAAAATAGCGCGAGAGACTTTAAGAAAAATCTGTAATTTTAGCAAAAAAAAAAGTTGCAGCACTTCTGGGAAATGCCTCTAGTTTTATGTCTA
Source organism: Drosophila longiperda (assembly GCA_035042125.1). NCBI lineage: Eukaryota > Metazoa > Arthropoda > Insecta > Diptera > Drosophilidae > Drosophila > Drosophila longiperda. Next base: position 196,676 of record JAWNLV010000135.1, on the reverse strand, counting down.
TGCGTTCGAATACATTTCGACCGGAGGAGGAGCCGGAGTATTTATGTTTTTCATCGTCGTGCAGTTTCCGTGGTGTGTGGCTGAGTTGGGAGGCTTACCAGCCACCTCCGCCGTGTTTGCCACCGCCGCTACCACCGTGCTTGCCACCGCCATAACCTCCGCCGCCACCGCCATGCTTGCCACCGCCTCCGTTACTGCCTTGCCAGGAAGCGGAGCTACCGCGATTACCGGCCAGGGATTTGCCGCCACCACCACCATATCCACTGCCGCCACCGCCGCCCTTCTGCCAGCCGCCTCCGCCACCCTTTTGCCAGCCGCCGCCGCCACCGCCTCCCATTCGCCAACCTCCAATACCGTCTCCCTTACCGCCTCCACCAACGCTGCCATGTCCACCACCACCGCCATATCCACCGCCGCCGCCGCCGCCGCCACCGCCATAGCCGCCGCCACTACCACCGCCCAGCAATCCAGCCGAGGCAATAGTAAACATGAAAACACACAGGAAGACAACGAGCAAAGCGTAGCGCATGATGAACAGTAGATTCCTTTGGTTACTGGATGAACTCTTGTCTGTGGACGCTTAACTGTTGACGCAGTTAAAACTTTAGCACCACTGATGCCATTAGCAGGCGCAGCGCTTCGCTTTTATAGCGGGTGCACACTCCAGCTGAGTCATGGTATCCCAAGCACCGAACCGATTTGGCATGTAAGTGAAGCAACTAAAAGCAAAGTGCATTCTGTGCGGGGGCAGCGCTGTTCCCAGTAGCGCTCCCCAGAACTGGAAGGCGAGGAGTGCCGCACACGCTCGGGGCATATGCATCGTTTATGCTGGGAATATCGCACATACGCCACCTGATCCGGCAACGAGCAACAAAGTTCTAAGCACTTGGAGACTTGTAAACTGCTGAGCCATAGCGATGTCATTAATTATAAGTATTTTGCAGCAATACTTTGTCCAAGCCCCTCACAATTTATCTGACTGTTTACAAATGAATTTCTGTAAGTTTCCATACATATTTTTTCCCATTTGTGTAATTAATTTGATTTGTGTTTGTTTTTTTTTGTTTTTTGTTGGTATTTTGCAATGCAATTTTAGTGCTAGTCAAATGTGTGTGATTCACGACTCAAAACACACTAGTTCAATGTCAATTGTTGTGCAAACCCAAACCCAAGCCCAAACACAAACAAAAACCAAACGCAAAACCAAAACTCAAAAATCAAATCTAAAATTCAAACAAATGAGTTGTGTGCTCAAGTGAGTTACTTGCCACATATATTGCCTCAACCTGTCCACTTACTGCTGCCGCTGCCATGGCATGGCTGGCTTCATTGCTGAATCGCTGCAGCGTGGCAGCCCCCAAACGCAACAAATAACCCCACAGCCCCAAGTCCACAAGACGACCTCAACCGAGCAAGCAAGAACTATGCTGCACATTGGGCGCAGATCTTTCGAACTGTAAGTGCAAAAATTATAAATTATAACAATCACACATACCACAGACTACCACTACTAGCGCCCCAATGCAGCAACTGGAAACTGTAACTGCAACTGCAACTGCAGCAAAGTGAGGCAACTACAGGTAGAAAAACAAAAATCTGGTTGACTTTGGTTGCATTACATTATAAGAAATCGAATTTGGCATTTAGATTGTGCAAGTGGTTGGAGCATCTGGTGCCACTGTGCCACTCCACAGCACTTCGAGATGATGAGCAACGCGTACTCCACGAGCTCTGTGAATGTACAAAGTAATAGCAATAATTACATCGTTAGTCAAGCATTTTAATTGTTATGGGCCATAACTCAAAAATGCATTAATGTGAATTTCGAGATCAACGAGAACACAAAGCAGCTTCAAGTTCGGCCAAGTGCTGCTCCTTCCCCTCGCCATTCTGTTCCCCTCAGGCAGGGTGCATATTTTGGTTCTGTGTGTCGATCTGGCTTTAGTTCCCAGGTAGACAAAGATGCAATCAACGATGGAGCTCTAAATGCATATGAAGATAGAGACAGAGACGTCGCTGGGAGGGGAGTTTGTCGTCTGAGTTTATAGTTGTCTCCGTTGTATCTAATTGCATTCGACTATGAAATGAAAAATGGCAAACTGATTGGCTAAAAAAATGCTCCTCCGATGAATTCAAACAGAAAAAGTGTGATTCGTTGCTTAAGTTACGATTTGCAGTTTATATTTGTTTAAAAAGGTTAAAGGAAAAAAAAAACGCACTTATAAACATATGTAAAATAAAATCAAAGATCAATAATCAAATGCAAATAATGTGTTGTAAACGTGGAGTTCCCATTGGATCCTTATTACCAGGCGCTGCTGCCCCAGCCATTGTTGCCACTAGACCAACCACTGCTGCCGAGGCTCTGGCCAGACCAGCCCCCACCGTTACTCCAGCCGCTACCGCCATCGCTCCAGCCGCCACCATTGCTCCAGCCACCGCCACCGCCCGCATTGCTCCAACCGCCATTGTTCCAGCCACTGCTGCCGCCATTGTTCCAGCCATTGTTCCCGCCACCACCAATTTTGATAACCTTAATAATCTTGGGCTGGGAGGACCAGCCACTGTTCCAGCCTCCGCCACCGCCGCCGCCGCCGCCGCTGCCCCAAGGATTCGAGCTCCAGCCACTGCTGCTACTGCTACTGACCCAAGGGCTCGAACTCCAGCCACTGCCACCGCTCCAACCGCTGCTGCGTATGAGTCCCGCCGAGCCGCAGGCAATCAGAGCACTGAGTATTATAAAAACTTTCATCCTGCTTAGCTTGTGGACTGTGTAGAGTATTATATCCTGGCTGATATCTGTTGTAGCTGCACGATTTGAGGTATGGCAATTGAATGATCTGAAAACGCACGCAGCATACGCTATTTATCTCAATTTGAATACCTAGGGAGAGGCTAAGTGGCTCATCAAGCCAAGAATCCGCAAAATAAATCGCACTCTCAGCAGGTGGGGTTGCTCTGGCTCTGCACTGGTCTGGTCTTGGTCAGATATAAATAAACCAGCTGCGCACATACTAAAAGACGGACGAGGTAATTGCAGTTTGTTAAACCACTTTGAGCGTCCGATTCTTGACCAGGGTCAACTACTTTACAACACTTTACGACCGACCACGTCATTGGCAAGAGTGTCAGCAGCAGCAGCAGCAGCAGCAGCAGCAGATCATCGCAAGCCTCGTGCCCCATGGGGCCAGTTTATGTTGCCAAATTGCATTTAATCACATTCTTGATGGATCATTTCCTCGCCTCACTGCAGACTGCAAACTGCAAACTGCAAACTGCAAACTGCAGACTGCTGTTAATGTTAATGGTTGGCGGAAACCACGAACACATTTTGGCCGATAAAGCTTAATCCCCAATAGGCAGCCTTCAACGGGTGACTCATTTGTCAAGCTGACAGTTTGGCCAGCTTAGAGAGCCGTCAACTACAGCCGAGAGGCTACTGTACAGTAACCACCAAGGCGACGCGAACGCGTTTCAAATTTACACTTTTTATATTTCAGCCTTGTTATTCTTTACTTAAGTGTACTAAAATACACGCTAATGAAAAATATTTCATTTAAAAACAGTTGGTCTTTGTTAAGAGCAGGTATACTTTTAGCAATTGCTTCTTATGCTGTCCCGCAAAATATTTGCTATCGCTTTAAATTGGATAAGAAGGCTCGTTTCCAATTCATGACGGAATTCCAAAATCACAGTTCACCTATCCGTTTTTATAGCTGCGCAGGGTAAAGTAAAACACAAAACTTAAAAATGTTTACAAAGTGTTGTTTCATCATCAAATGAATGTATTAAATCTGAAGTTTATCAGCTCTGTTGAATTAAATGAGAGCTTTTCTTTGTAGTATGACATATAAAGGGAATGTTGATAATAGTTATAATAATTGATTCATTTCATAAACAAGGGGCAACTGTGAATTTCAAGTTAAAGAAATACTTTTGAACAGGATATGTTTCTCAAGGTATTTCAACATTCTCTTAGCTTGTTTGTTGTTGGCCTTGCCCATTCAATAATTTATTGTTCGTGGCAGGTCACAACTGTTGGGCTTCACTGTGGTCTGATGCCTAGATGCTTATTGAAATCTGAGTGGTTACCACAGTTGTCAGTAAATTGTTTTACTACTCACGCGTTCTTTTTTTTTATTTTTAATTATTTGTTGCATAAGCTTAATAAACAAAAATTAATTGAATTGTCAAAGCCTTTGAAGGCTTATGGACGAAGAACAGGTCATGCCAACAACCGAGTAAAACCAAAAGACAAGACAGTTTGGCTATCTTAGGCACCCCCAAAAAACAATTTTTCTTATATAACATATATTTCATTTACAATTTCAATTCAGACCAGTTTGATAGAGAATTTCTTTGTTCACAAAAAAATGCTTGAGAAGAAGAAAAACAACTTTTTGGTAAAAATTACTTTAATAGTTCATGGGGTTAAATGAGTACGAACTAGATTCTTATATGTGCTTATGTATTATTTTCGATATGTAGTATCGGATTAGCGGATTATCGGATTGGATTAGCGGATTCGAAACTTCCATCGCCATATATTATATCATTTGTTTGTAAATAATGTTAATTTGACATAACAATCCATCTCCAAAATGAAGCGCATTAGAAAAAAATATATTTTAAATAATATTTCTATTTTCTTCCGCAGAGTCCACAAGTAGAGAGCCGTGGTGCACGGAGTCCAGATGACTGCTGGCCAAAGGGCTTGTTGGCTTTGACTTCAAGGAAGTAGCTGCCTTTAAGAGTGTGCGGCACGGCCATGCCCATGGGGTACTGCTGGCCAGGGCAGAGGCCGTCGCGCAGCTTCGTCAGCGAGCTGCAACGTGTGGCCATAAAGTTGTGCTCATTGCCTGGGTAAATTGTCTCCGCGTAGTATTCCCAGGAGCGGGAGTGGGCACACGGCACCGTCAGGCAGCCAGGCTTCAAGGGATCAATGCCGCCGGGATAAAAGTCCACATCGCCCATGGGATCTCGTTTTCCAAGCACCCCGGGATTGCTGTGTATCACATCAACGAAGAGTGCATCTCCGCGCTGCAAGCCCGACAGAACTTCGCCCTCGTTGAAGCACGGCTTGGCCGGATCAAGCCCGGTGATGCGTGGCACTGTTTTCCCGCTATACATCTGCAGATAGCGACCAGCCGCCCCCACAATATGCGCTCCAAGACTATGGCCGATCAAATGAATTTTTTCAACATTGACTACATCCAACAACTTAACCAGTCCCCGTGCAATGCTTTCCCCAAGCTCATCCGTGTTGAAAGCCGACCACGTGTAAAGGGTATCCACATATTTGGCTGCATCTACAGCCTGTAACCAATATTTTGTAATAATTCTTGTTTATACATTTGCCTGGAACCATTTTTAAACGTCAGTTGGTATTACACTTGTTTAAGGGTATTACGCAATCAGTTTCGCCAGACTGCATCTTGCTTATTCAAAATTATTCAATGCTTATTTTTATAATGGAACGACCCTGAATAGTAGCCAATAAGACTGTGAACTAATAACCCTAACGAAATAATTGTAAAAAATTTAAACTTATATGCATCTCAAAATATGGAAAATTGTAGAAAAAATTTAGCAAATGAGGAATACTTTTTAACATATGAATTAACTTTCTTCTTACAGAATTCCAATAGTCCAACAGAATTACGATAGTCCGATAAAATAATCTTCGAAAATGAAATTCAAGGAAGTTGGGCGAGTGATGTGAATTTGCATGTAAAAAGTGGAGAATTTCTGTGACGTAAAGGAATCCACAAACATGGAATTAAGTCAGAGTGGGCACTCGTATTCGGAGTAGGCAAAGTTGGTTATGGCAATATTATCATATATTAATAATAATATCTTTTGGCATTAAAATAATTAGTTGATTGGACAAACTCACCACAAAATTGACATCTCCGCGACAATTGTAGGCCTTGGCAAATTCCTCAATAGTATCCGTATCATTGATGGTGGTCGTCCAGCCGGTGGCAAGTATGACAACATTTTTATTTTTATCAAACTGGGGGCTGTGCCACATAGTCTCAGCTTCAAGCAGTGGAAAATCGGTTTTGCTGCAGTGGCTACGCAATTGAAAGTTCATCTGTTTAATGTCCGGTGTGAACTTTGACCTGATCTTGTTGGAACTTAGTGCCTGAGAGCCTGGAGATAAACATGCAACCGCCATAAGGAAAATATATTGACAGTGATTTTCATTTGCACTTGCTTTTATTTACTCACACAGATAGTTGATGGAACTGGAGACATACTCAAGGGGATAGCCGGCTATAAGATTCTTGCTTCCCTCGAGCAGCCCCTGGGGTGTTGGCAACAGCCTTGGATTGATGATGCTGGAACCCACATTCGAAATAGTACCAAACACATCGGGTACCGAATACTCAATGCCGCCGGTCGCCGTTGCCAGCAACAGCAGGTAAAACAGGCAATTCCTCAGATTGGAATAATGAGTCAGATATCGGCTTCCCATTCTTGACGAGAGTCGCGAGCGCAGTGAATTTCAAAAATGCTTTGACAATGTATTTATAGTAGAAGACCCGTCAGCACCTTATAAACACATACTGTTCGGAGGGAGTGAGTGCAAGTAATGCCGTACGACTAATCGACACCATGACAATATCGACAATACCGACAATTAAAACTGTTACCATATACAGATGCGGTAAAAATAATACTAATAGTTAGAGAATTATGCCCATTTTATTGCCGTTCATAGGATGTGTGCATGTATTGAGTCTCACTTATATGGAAATGGGGCCACTATTTATAGCAAATTTAATTTTGTTTAGTGATAATCACATATTATTTTTCTGATTAAAATATTGCATCTGATTGATGCTTTTCTTAACGCGGGGGTATACAAAACCATTTAGATTATATATTTTCAAAAGCAGCTATTGTTATATTTTGACCGCAGCTGTAAGAATATTTGATTCACAACACAGCAATCAGATAAAGTGCACTTGTTTCTTAATTAGATTCAACGATATCACCGAAAAACACACTCACTTCGATCGCACACTCACTCGCCTTTATATATTATGAGTTTCTAATCTCAAGTTTGGCGAATGCTCTCCCGTGTGATCTACACCATATTTGTATACAAAGCGAATTAAATCTGTATTCGAAACGACATTAAACTGAATCGGGTTAAAACAAAAATGTAAACACAAACAAAAACAATATAAACGAAACTTAACAAATTGCTCGAACTATTATATAAGTCACATTGGAATACCCTTCTCAGATTCCAAAACCCATCTCTACTCAGCCACTTTGTTATTGAATGAGCTTTAATCCATTTGCCATATAACTCATAAACTGGACAACATTACTGACAATATCCAGTTGACTCTACATTGCTTGGTGTATACAATATAATAATCGATGGAGCACATGAAATGACTGACTGACTACGAAAGATTCATATTAATGGGGGTTTTTCGCATCTATTGCTATGCTGCAGACGTTCAATATCCGCATTTTTTGGAGTGCCCCGAGCACAGAAGTCACATAGAATTATATACAGGTTGACATCAGCGAGCCCACAATATTATCAGGCAGATCACGATCGACAGTTTCTTCGGATTTTGAACAAAGATAACATGCAAAGATCTAGTTGTATATAATTCAATATTACTTAACTATTTTTACCGTCAAATTTCTTGTCGGAGGCACAATTAGTAAACAAAATCGAATCAAAGGGTATTCATATTCTCATTTCAATTTTAGATTAACACATTAAGCACTCAAATGCTATGGAAGTTCCCATCATTATATAGTCCAAATTGAAAAAATTAAATACAATTTATGAAATGACTCGGCAGATTGTATCTGACCCGTATCTTTAACTGTTTCTATTTGTTTTCGTGCAGGAAACAATCTAGTAATTTCTCTAAACGTTACGTGGAACTTCAAGCTACTGCATTAAGATAAGTAACATATGCACGATTTTTCCACATTATAAAGAACTGCAGACCAGTTCGATTATCATCGTGTTGACTACACAATTAAGTGTTTCACTCATAGTTGTTGGATTATTTGGATAATTATGCGTCTGAACAAATGCACACAAGTGCAAATGCAGAAATATATTAAACCCAACATTTTTTTTTATCAATCCTATCAAATTTTGAAGCTTGTGCATGATTAACATAATTCAAAGTAAGCACAAACTTAAACTTATGACGCACAGTTGGCCATCTACTTAGATAATTAACCAATTTGTTTTCTGAAGATAAGTATGAAAATTTAATACTTCTAAATGCAGGTAGAACAAAGCTTCATAAATATTGTATTGCTGTTTTCTTCAGCATAACTGTTTAAAAAACACGCCCAGATAATATAAATAGCCTGTCCGCTTGCCCAACACTCAGCAATCAGCTCATTCCCAACTCAGCAACTGCCCCATTGCTGCAACCCGTTGCAAGTAATACTTGCTAAAAACAAAAAACACAAAAAACAACAGGCAACAAAAAATTTAAGTATTTGCGTTAGGAAATGCTGCCAACAAAATGCGAATTAATAACAAAGTACTTTGTTTGATGTTGTTGCTATTGTTGTTGCTTGTGTTGTTGTTGTTGTGGTTGATGTTGCTGTGGGTTGCTTCTGTGGGTGTGCGCTCTGCAATCACCAGAAACACACAACGGCAACAACAACAACAACAACAACAACAACAGCCACAGCAACTTATTACATTAGTAATTTGTGTTCGCAAAAGCTTTGTAGGCCGCCCCACTGCCCCGCTTGACTAACTGATATTACTGTTGTTTCTGGTGCTGTTGCTGCTGCTGCTGCTGCTGCTGCTGCTGCTATTATCAATGTTGTTGTTGTAGAGGCTATTTATTGCTACTACTGTTGGCACGCCACCAGCAACAACCACAGTGGTAAATGCTTGCTTGTAGCCAAAAAGCCGAAAACTTGTAAAAGGCAACGTGTCAAAAGATTTGACGTATAAAAGTGCAAGCACCTACACTGCAATAAAATCACTTGCAATCTTTTATTCTTTATTTTAAACAATCTTAAATTAAATTTGATAAATATTGTTTTTCAAAAATAAATGCTGCAACTATTTATTATTATTAAGTATGTAGAAGCATTTATTTGAATTTGGTTTATTGTTTTTATTCACTTTTTACTCATATACCGATGGATCACTCACCATCCAGGGGACAGGCCTGGGAGTGGTGGGCCCTCGGATATCATACCATGATAGTTTTTACCATGAATCTCTGGGAATGTACACCAGCATAATTCAAGCTGAGGTGCGTGCCATAGAGACGTGTGCGGAATTTAATCGAAAGCGCAACTATCGGAATGAGGTTGTATCTATCTTATCCTATAGTATAGCAGCAATAAATGCTATAAATGGGACGAAGTTAACATCAAAAGTAGTCCAAGAAGTACGCTCTAAGCTTGACCAACTCGGTGCTCACAACAGGCTCACCCGAAGATGGGTCCCGGGACACAGGGAAATATCAGGGAACGAAGCTGCGGATGAGCAGGCGAGAATGAGGTCTAATAGGTCGCATCGATTAGGTAAAAACAGTATACAAATATATTTCTGGCTGGATTAATATTACCTGGCTATATTTTGCTACAATTTCATAGCTGCGATACAACAAATAATTTCAAAAAAACAAAGTATTATTAACAGAATTTATTGTTCTCTTGTTCCAATGCATTTGACACTTTCAATGTTCACAGTGCACTCAAATTTAGAGCCACATCAAATTTCGCATTTTTTCTTCGCATTATCAAACTTTTTGCCATCCACATTAAATATTGTCTGCTGAGATATGTCTCACACATATATTTTTTGTGTTGCTGTTGCTGTTGCTGTTGCTGTTGCAGCGGCTTCTGCAATCTGTGAGATGCATGCATGCGCGCATTTGCTGGCATTGCCACGGATTTGAGTTGGATGTGTGCTGCAAGTATAAATGTATCTATCTGTCCGTTTATGGCTATGCATTTGGTCGCTCTGCTAACGCTTTTAATTGCCTGCCAATAGCCAATTGTTGCCGCTGCTCGAATGCGTGTCGTGTGCGCTACTTGCACAATTGAGTAAATATAACAAAAATTCCCTTTCTTTCTTCATGTATATGTATTTATTTACTGTATGTAATACTGTACAGCATAAGTCGAGCAACCCTCATCGCTGGCCTTGGCAGTTTTGCTATTCTGTGCTCTTAGCCATCCGTTTCCGGTTTGTTGATCCACCCAATTAACAGCCACTTGGCGTATGGGTGCGAGGTGGTGCGAGATGGTGTTTGTGGTTGTTGCTGCTTCCGCATCGTCTTGACAATATCAGCATAGGCAAGAGCTAATAATAAGAGACGCCAATCGATTATGCAACCTTTGGCGCCTGCATAGAACTGGGGCCAGTCGCAAATATTACGTACACGCACGTTGCAACAACAGCAGCTGGTGCTGCTGCTGCTGCTGCTGCTGCTGCTGCTACTGCGGTGGCGTTGACGATGATGGTGTCTGCGCCTCTCATAATTGCGGCTATTCAATTCGACTCGGCTCAATCACTAGCCGTCTGACTGAGCTTGCTGAGCTGGCCAAGCTAGCCAAGCTAGCCAAGCTAGCCGCGCTGGCGTATACGTAATATACACAATATGTGCACAAAATTATCAGCTGCAGCAAAGCGACCGCCTCGTCGTCGTCGTCGTCGTCGTCGTCGTCGGCAGATGTCCATTGCAACATGGATGGCCCAGCCAAGCTAAACAAAAGCGCTGCTCAATATTGTTTTCTTTAATGTTGTTGTTGTTGTTGTTTTTGTTGTTGTTGCGGCTGGAAAATGCAGAAAAATGTGTGCCAAAAGCCAGCGTATAAATAACAGCACTCTTGCCGAAAAGAAAATAGTCGACTTGCACCATTTCTACGCATCGGTAGCCAACCACATACAGTCCACACAATCTCAGTCAACATGTTCAACTGGCGTTTGAAACTGATCCTGCTGCTGGCCCAGGCGTTGAGCATCAATGGGGGCTACATTGGCGGCGAGCTAGCAGCTGGCGTCCACTCACCTGGTCTGCTGGGCAGCTATGCGGGCGCTCTAAGCGGTGGCCAGGCACTTGCCAAGCTGGATCTGGGCATCAGCGATGCGTATCCGGATGAGCATGTGAATGATGAGGAGCTAGGAACATTGGATGCCCACCTTAGTGAACACAGCGGAACACTGGGCGACCACCTTAGTGAGCACAGTTTTCCGTCAGACTATGGCAGCAGCGATGCAGGCGTGGAATATGCCGAGGCCAGTGAACATCATGAGCACTACGAGTCGGAGCCGAAACTGGAGCTAGAGCTGGAGGAGCATTACGGTGAGGAGCCCATACAAGGCATTGATCATGGCAAAGGTGCCTTCAGCTACAGCACGCTCTACGAGTTCAAAGATAGACTGGAGCATGAGCAGTACCATCTGGAGCATCAGCAGCAGGAGGAACACATAGCGCAACAGCTCCAGTTGGAGCACCAGTATAATTCTCTCGAGCACCAACATGATCTTCATTAAGGCTGTGATCGCCGTTACTACTAGCACAATTTTTTTTTATACCCAACTATTTACATATATATTTTTTTTCTGCAATAAATTTACTAACTTAATTTTTTTAAATGACAGAGTTTTGTTCACGCCGAACAAAATTCAACCTGGAATTTGGAATAGCTCAGTAAAATTAAACTAACGCAGAAAATCATTTGAAGTTTAAGGAATATAACGGAAGGAAGAAAAAGAATAGTACAAACTTTTTTTTCTAATTTTTTTTTACTTATTTATTGGCAAACTTTTTTTGAAAAATCCTCAAATACGTCCAAGTTAATTAGAAGGAGCAAAATTGTTATTTAACTGTTGATGTGGGTAGTCCTGTCAAGTGGCCATAGGACTTCACATAGTTTGTGTTGCGGTCCTGGAAGTCCAAATTATCCCTGACTGTCAGACGCGGTTGTTGGGTAACAGGTATCGGCACTGGCAAAATCCCTTCCAGTCTAAAAATGTTCGGGAGTGGGAGGAGTGGTTGGTAGGAGCTGCTGCTGGTGCCCCTGCTATCGGCAGACGGCAAGAGCAGTAATTGTGTTTTTTCATCGGGTGCCAGCTGCAGCACGGCGGAGCTGATGTGTATCAACGGACCGTAATCTGTGAGCACACAAAAAAAAAACAGATAATAATTTGGATTCCTGTTTAACGTATACGCACCATTGACATCGCCTCTATTCCGTTTTTGTGTTTGCTGCTGCTGTTGCTGTTTCTGTTGCTGTTGCTGTTGCTGTTTCTGTTGCTGCACCTTCTGTTGTGGGAAAGACTCACAACTCACCAGCAGAAGCAGTAAAAGCAAGTGCATGAAGTAGCCGCCACATATGCGAATTGTGTCCATTATCAATAGGCAGTGGGGTAACTGGCAGTGGAAGGCACCCATGTGTTATTTATATGTTTGCTCAGCGGATGTCTTACGTCTTGGCTGAACGCCCATCGGGGCCCCTTTAGTTGACATCTGATGTCTGCTTTTGCCACCAATGGAGTCCGCAACACTTCACTGACCATAAGCTGGCTTCAGAATTCTAGATAAGATCTGACAAGTGGCTGCGTTTTAAGCATACTATACTTGGGGATTCGGGTTGTAATGGAAGGAAAGGCCTATACGACTTAATGATGCTCTGACCCAGACTCAATCAATAAAATAATATATTATTTGACTACCCATTGAATTTCTGAGCTCTACTTATGGGATATAAAGGCTATACAAAGTTTTAGGAATACCTTTAATATTAATCTCACACTTTAATAGAATCGCTAAAGCGATTATGAGCCGGCTGACAGTAAACACAGAATAATGTTGTTTGAAATACATTTTCCTTGAAATGTTTACCACAAAAATATACCAAATATAAATATTTAAAATTAACTAATAACTAGTTTTTTGTGTGTTTTAGATAATTACAATAAAACACAAGTCGTGTGTTTATAGTGTTGATTATAGATCTTAAATGTTGATTAGATTCTAATTGAACCAATGCTAAGTGATGGAACAGCTATTGGAACCGATGTAGAAAGCCATTTCAAGGGGGGATTTCGATATTGTATTAAGACAAATCGAAAGTTTGAGTGGCACAGTTTTTGGCACAGCACACAATCGTCTTTGACATGGATTTGTTAGCATTTGCGCTTGATCACATTTAGCAGGTAGGTGATAGCTTTTCGCAAATACTTGTATACTTCTTTATAGGGTGTAGAAGCCAACGAACCGAGCCCAAAGACAGAAATAAGAAAACCTAACCAAAAAAGCACATTTTGGGAAACAACGGGGACGATACAAAGTGTCAATGATATACTCATAGCCATTTAAGGTCAATATAATTTGCGCCTGTTCCGGAGTATTACGCAATAAGATGACGATTTATTTATGGTAACAGAATATATACACAGCAATAGATTTTAGATCAGAGGTGCGAATACAGGGGAAAAATTAATTAGCGCGAACAGTAGTCGATAATATGTTAAGAACTATACAAAAAAAAAAAAATAGTAATAGTAATTATATAAACAGTTGGAGTTGTTTGGGTCTCAGAAGGGGGTGAAGGACTAGGTTGGAATGGCTTAGCAGCCAGCGGCCAGTTTCTCCCAGATGCCACCACTCTTCCAGCCGCCACCGTTGTTGCTGTAGCTGCTGCCGCCGCCATTGTTCCAGCCAGCGTTGTTCCAGCCAGCGTTGTTATAGCTGCCACCACCATTGCTCCAGCTGTTGGCAAGTGGTGCGGGTGGGCCGTAAACGGGGCTGGGCAAATGGTTGACTCCGCTGTTGTCCTCATCAACGATCAGCTTGATGGTCTTCACATACTGCTGCACCGGTTGTGGTGCTGGCACCGGGTAGCTAATTGGCACTGGAGCTGGTTGTGGTGCGGGCACCGAGTAGGTAATGGGCACCGGAGCTGGTTGTGGTGCGGGCGCTGAGTACGTAATTGGCGCTGGTTGCACGCGCACCACTGGCTGTGGCGCGGGCACAGAGTATGTGACCGGCAGAGGCTGTGGAGCGGGCACCGAATAGCTAGCTGGCAATGGCGCAGGCGCCGAGTATGTAATTGGTGCTGGTGCTGGGGCAGAGTAGCTCACTGCTGGCAGGGCCTGGACAGGGGCGGAATCGGCACTGGAGTAACTGCCAGAGTTAGCATAGCTGCTGCTGAAGCCGCCGCCATAACCACCGCCATAGCCGCCACCATAACCTCCACTAGACCTCGCGTAGCTTTGGGGCTGCTCCACTACTTTGATAACCTTGATTACCTGCTCATTGCCACCGCCATATCCACCGCCATATCCACCACCATAGCCACCGCTATAACCGCCGCCATAGCTGCCGCTATCACCGCCGCCATAGCTGCCGCTATTGCCACCGCCATAGCTGCCGCCTCCGTAGCCACCGCCGCCAGATCCATAGTTGTTGTACACTGGTCGGCTGGACTGTGTGTAGTAGCCCTGGTTGTATCCACCCGAGTAACCACCGCTGCCATAGCCGCCGCCATAGCTGCTGCCACCACCACCGCCACCACCACCACCACCACCACCACCGCCGGTAATGGCCTTGAGTAGAGCCAGCTTTGCGCCCAGGAAGGCCTGGGCGGGTGCACTGAGTGCCAGTAGGGCAACAACAATGCAAACGAAAAGCTTCATCTCACTGGAAATGCGTGTCGCTCTGCTGGATGGGATGAATGCGTCTGCTGCTTGGTATGGACACAACTCAACTGATGTCCACAGATGTCGATACGCACAAATTTATAGGCCCAGCCGCCAGCAGCCGGCGTCGCGACTATGTCGCAGTCCCTGTCCCTCGCTTTCAAGTGCGTGTTTGTATGTGTGTGTGCGTGTGTGCGTGTGTAGTTCTAATAATACAAATCATATATGTGACGCTGGACCCGATCGACAAAGACGTCGGCAGCAACAGCAGCCACAGCAGCGACAATTTCGAGCTCATCAAATTTGTTTGCTAAATTCATAAATAGTTACTTGCGGGCCACACCAAATTGCCAAAAACTAAGGCGTGTCCACAGGTAACTTGCTACCCATCCAAGTAACCCCCCGTATCCCACGTATCCACGTATTGATCTGTATATGTATTTAGCTATCCATCTATCTGTCTGTCTGTCTGTCGGTCTGTCTGTCTGTCTGTCTGTCAACTCAACTACTTAACTATAACCTGAAGTATTTTCTCACCTCTCTAAGCAAATAAGTTGGTTCGCCGTCAGTCGTCAAAAACGATTCGCAAGAAGCGCAGGTAATTCCCAAAATACTGTTACACTAAGAGAAATGGGGGACACGGAAATTTTAACAGATTTCTATAATAGAAATGAAGTATGGACATATGTAATGTAGAAATTAAATTAAGTGATCTGATTAAACTATAACTATATGTTTATTCATAGGAAAGAGCCAGAAAAGTTCCCTTGATAATTATGAGCACTCAGAATAACACGATTTCAGTGTACTCGTATTGTGCCTGATTAGCAGTGAGTATTGATAATCTTTAATTAATACCAAATATATATATGCTGTCGATCTCTTAAATAAAAAAAGAAAAAACATTCTTACTGATGTCATGTTTTTATTTGTCCTCAAAAACGAATGAATCTTGCAGTACATGGAACCCATTTATAACCTAACAGAGGGCATTATCCAAGACAAGACAGAAACAATATATTTATTCCTTGTCAGTCTTACTTGCCCCATAAAACTATCTTACAGATTCTTGAAGCATATTCAGCCAGATCTGCCACAAATTGCCAGTTTTTGTATAAGCAACTTAATTCTTTAGTCACAACCAAAAACCACCTTCTCCATATACAAAATCGGTTGGTCTTTTCAATTTATAATGAATTTTCAAGCTGAGCAGTGTATGCGATCTTCGATATGGGACAGATAGCTGTTCTTTCATATATATATATATATATTTTTGCAATATTTTATACAACTCGTTGTCATATAAAAGCAGTAAACATTACACTGAAATTTCGCACTTGATTGGTTACTCCAAATTGCTTTCAATATAAATATGTGTGTAAATTTTTGCGCAGTGCACATAGCTTCATACGTGCGAAGACATATTTACAGACATACAAATTATGTACTCTTTTACATAGCAGTGTTGTTATGTGCACATTGTTGTATATATGTACATATATATTATGTATAGAGGAACATACCACAAAAACTCAAATTGTCACTGATTCACTCAAGATCTTGTGCATGGCTACATGTAGCTACTGCCCTTACCTTTGGGTATGGCATGGCTATTATTGTGGAATTGGAATTGGATGTGCTAACCAAGCGAGCAAAATGCTGTGCAAACAGATCCCAAGTCAATTCAAAGCTTAGACAAAACCAAAACTTGAATCACGTCCGCTTCTCGAAGGGCGCTTTTTGCCTCGATTTCGTGGCTTAGTTGTTCAGACAGTTACCTCGCCCATTTGTTACATTATAGATAACAGCTTATCGCTTTGGCTAAGATGGGTATTTGGTAACGTGTCATTAGATTTCATTTGTAGCTAAATTCCTACATCAAATTGGCAGCTGCGAAAAGTACAAACAATAATAATCAGATATGAAAAGGCTGTTTAAGAATTGAATTCTATAAAACGACTACATATTAAAAAAATATTCACTTTTTCTATGTTGAGTTTAATATTGAGTTAATATTTTCTTATATTTTAGAAACCAGCTCTAAAAAAGTCATTTAGCTAGTAAAAAGTGTTCTGTTTTTATCATAGTTAATTTCCATAATGCAAGATTTCAAGTTTTGCACCTGTCGACTTGAGGAAATTTGTATGCAGCTGGCGTACAATATTCTTTGGCCACTGTTCGGCTTTGTGCTGAGTTTGGGCTTGGTTGTGCCTGCTTGGCACTTTATTAGCATTGGACCATTGTAAGCTAAGTGAATGTGTCCACACTGTGCGTGGTACTGTCAACCTCTGTGCTGCTCCTCTTCAGGGCGGACCTCAGATGTCTACTCTCAATTTCATGTCTCGCTCCGTTTCAAATTGAAGGTCAGCGCATTGTGGCACCTCTTTGGCCTGTTCTCAGTGTTTGGCTGAGAGATTTGCTAATCGCCTCACAATGAAATTCAATTGTGCGAGTTTCGAAAATAAATATCTACACTTAAGTTGCGATGCAATAATGTTTTCCTAGAATTATCATGCTTGTCGGTGATCTTATTTCATTTAATTTTTAATTTTGTGAGAGTAGTAAATATAATAAACGTATATCCTTCTTAAATGTATAGAACTATATTTTCAGTATAATGATTATTTATTTTTATTTTGTGAGGGCTTCCACCGTCATGGAACTCGAAACTGTAAGATTTAATAAATACTTTACAGAGTTTTTCTCAGTTTATTTAATTTCATATATTTACAGTTACAAAAAAAAATTAAATGTTACAAAAATAGATACAAATCGCTTTAATTCGTCACAGTCATCGCTGCCTAGCACCAACCACCGCCGCCCAACGCGGCTGGCGCACCAAAACCAAGTCCAAAGCCACCACCGGCACCATAGCCTGAGCCAAAGCCATACGATGAAGCTAACGGAGCCCCGCCAGCGTAGCCACCGAAGCCACCGTATCCACCTCCAATGCCTCCTCCAATGGCACCACCAATGCCGCCCAAATAGCCACCACCTCCGGCAATGACTGGCGTTGAGGCCACAGAAGTGACAATGGGTGTGACCACAGCCGATGTGGAAACGGCTGGCACAGCACCAACAAAACCCCCGCTGCTAATGCCTCCTCCATAGCCTCCTCCATAGCCGCCTCCATAGCCACCTCCATAGCCACCTCCATAGCCGCCTCCATAGCCGCCTCCATAGCTACCACCTGGCAGCACTGATACTTTGATGACCTTAACCACATTTTCGCCGCCATAGTTGTAGCCACCGCCGTAACCACCGCCGTAGCCACCGCCGTAGCCACCACCGTACCCACCACCGTAGCCACCGCCGTAGCCGCCGCCGTAACTGGAAGCAGCATAGGGATAGGCACCACCAAAGCCGCCACCTCCAGTGCCGCCAATCACCAGCCCCAACTTGCCAAAGGTGGCCTCATTGGGCGCCACCAGATAGACTATCAGAAGTACGGGCAACGTAATGAAAGAGATCTTCATCTTGTTTCACCAAACTTAATGTATCCACAGATGCTGTTGTTGGTATTTTTTTTTTTGGTTGCTGCTGCGATTGTTAGACCTCTGCACTTGAGTGGACACTGACTGTTGAGTGACTGTTGAACTTTGCTGACTGCTGACGGGCATTTATAGGCAGCAGCTCCAGGTGCACGCACAATGACTGGCTATTGTTCTTGTGCCCTTTTGGCGGGAATTGGTGTGCCCAATTGGTGTGAATTGCTTAATGAGAAACCAACTAACCAAGTAAACCTCAGTACGAAGCGCTTTAAATATGTCAAAATCAATTTGCTTAGTTGTGGTTAGCTGCCACGCGGTGCTTACCCTTAGAACCCCTAGTCGTGCTCAAGGCCGGAACACAAATCCATAAAAAAAAATATAAAAATGAAAAGTAAAATCTCAGATGTGCTCATCTTTGGCACAAAACCCGTAGAGAATGCTTTTATTGTAATTGTTAATGGGAGTTAGCTTGAATTAACACTTTCGTTTTTCATTGAGGTATGTCGATTTATGAATGTGCATAATGGGATCTAATGATCAACGATCATGCTAATACCTGATCAGCTCAACACACACACAATTCACACACACAATTGTTTGCACAGCTGCTCTATATCTATTTGCAATGCTGCACACTATCTATGTCAATATGAAGTATCTTTTTGTTGTAGCACAACACAGATGAGGCTTTGATCGTCACAATATTGCCACTGATGACCAGCTCACAAAAAAGTTGAAAACGGTCTCAAATCCACATTGCATCCATTGTAATGTCTCCTTCCCAATTCGCAATTCTTTCTCTCTTCGTAACCTCATTTACAACCTTTTATTTGGGTATTTTGGTCAGTTACATGACTAATTAAATAAAGCTCGTCTTGGATGCACTTTCCTAAAAAATATCTAATCACTTTCAGCCTTATATCAATTTTTTTACATTGACATCTTATTTGCATTTGAAAATAACATTTTTGTGTAATAATTATACTTTAATTTCAATCGACTTATTGGCAGCATGCTCACATTTTTCTGAACTATGAAATGGAATTATTGTAATGAGATTGTACTTCCTAACATAGAGCAACAGCTCTATAAATCAATTTCAAAATTCTCAGTTATTGTCAGATATTAATATTTTATTTTGGACCAATTAATAAATACAAATTAAACGCGAAACTCCAAATAGCAAATATGAAAAACCAACTTAAAAAGTCGAAAACAACTGACAAAAATAAGGAGTTAAGCAGCAGTAGCAAATCGACGATGTCTGTGCTGCCACCGCCACCGCCACCGCCACCGCCGATCTGTGGACTGGTATCCAGAGAGAAGACCTGGCCGCGCAAGGCTGACCAATGTGTATTTTATAGCACCGATGGTGATAAGACGGCGCTGATCAACAATTTTCAGAAACGGGGCTGGCAGAAAGTGCCAGCCTATGATGGCGAATGGAATCTGTACTGGGCCTGCACCCAGAATTGTCGCTACATCTTTGGGGTCGATCGTCCCTACCGCATGCGTTCCGATCAGTGAGTACATTTCGTTTTTACTATCTTCTTTCTATTTCACGATTAGTTCATAAATGTGATCGATATGTATTTCAGAATGATCAATCACTTTCCCAACTCGACAGAGCTGTCGCGAAAGGATCTGCTTGTGAAGAATATAAAGCGCTACCGCAAGGACCTGGAGCGAAAGGGAAACCCACTGGCCGACAAACATCCAATTCAAACGAAAGTGGGCAACGGCGGCACACGATACATGCACCTAGATATAATACCCAACACATTTGTACTGCCCTCCGATTACAATCTGTTTGTGCAGGAATTTCACAAGAATCCGGCCAGCACTTGGATCGTTAAGCCATCGCATAAGTCGCAAGGTGTTGGCATCTACTTGATCAACAAGCTATCCAAGCTGAAGAGGTTCGCCTATGATGCTCGTAAGTTCTACCCTTTCTTTCATCGGGACACCTGCATCGTCTCCAAATACATTGATAATCCCCTGCTGATTGTCGGCAAAAAGTTCGATCTGCGTCTCTACGTGCTGGTCACCATATTTAACCCAATCAAAGCCTATCTATATAATGAGGGATTCTGCCGCTTTTGCACACAGAGGTACGATCAAGCTGACATCGATAATGTCTACATGCATCTCACCAATGTAAGCATACAAAAGAATAATGTAAGTTCAATTCCCATATTCTCAAGATAAATATTCTGTATACGGTTGATTAAATTGTGGTTCTTTGGCATTGCAGATAGAATACAATGCCCAACATGGTGGGAAGTGGTCCATGCGGAATCTGTTTCTCTATTTGGACAGCATCCGAAGCGAGGGCGTTTCGAAGCAGCTCTGGCAACGCATTTCGGAGACGATCCGCCACTCTCTGGACGCTGTGGCTCCGGTGATAGCCAACGATCGTCATTGCTTTGAGGTCTACGGCTATGATATCATTATTGATAACAATCTGAAGCCATGGCTTATCGAGATCAATACATCGCCGTCGTTTCACTCGACTACCAAGAATGATTGCACACTGAAGACCCGTCTCATTGATAACGTGCTGGATGTGGTCATCCCACCCAGCGGAATGCCCGAGTAAGTTTATCACTTTTGCTTTCAGCTAGTTAAATGTTCTGTTTAATTTTTTATTCGTTATTGATTTGATTTCAAATTCTCCCAAATTCTCAACTTTAGTGATCGCTGGATCAAAACACCCAACCCGGAATCACTGAAGAATTTTACTGAGCTAACGCCGATCGTTCTTCCAAACTCACAGAAACTGCCCTCGATCACACTAGCATCCTCCGAGCTAGCAGAGAAAGCGGCACCACTGAAAGCAGGTAAAAAAAAATGCGCCAAGAGGAAAGGCAAGAATCTTGTCAAGTGTGTTCTGGGTGTCGCCATACCTGTCACGAGGTCCAATGGTCTATTGGTGCCTCGGACATTAACTATGCATAAGCCAGCAGCAGAGCAAAAGAAAACATCTAAAATTATAAACTCAGCCGATTCAACAATGCCGAAGAACTTATCAAAACGCAATTTCGATGGGCTGTCCAAAAGCGTGATGAAATAAATCGGCTAATATCAGATATGCCATGGCTATACCATATATATATATATATATATATATATATATATATATATATATATGCTCAGAAGTGCAGAATAAATTAATAAATAAAAGAAGGAAATCCTACAAAAAGGATATAAAAACATCGTTGAAATATTTTAAGAACTGTGGCTTGTGGATATTGCACTACTTCAATTACGGAGAGATCAGTTGTCATACAAAATGAGAAACACAGAATTGTTATTTTGATATATAGAAACTTATTATATATAATATTTATTTCGCAACACAATTTTGAAAATATACATAATACACAGAGTTTACATGTTGTACAATATGTGTATAGATTATGTATTTACGATATATTTGAAAGTTGTGTTGCATGGTTTGTTGGTGCCTGTTAGAAACTGCACAATGTTCACCTAATGCTAATACATAATAATTAATGTTTAAATATAAAATAACCTTATATAAGGATTACATATGTTTCGTGTATATTTCAAATTTTCTAAAGTTTTACTTTTCAACTTTTACTTTTGCATACAAAATGGCGCCTGCTTTAAAGCTAAACAAAAAATATATTGTATATAAATAATATATAGTTAAATATATGTATTATGTCTATATATATATGTCTGTTATATATTTACAACATGATTTTGGCTTGGTTCAAGCGCCTAATACAATTTCAATTGATTTGCTTTTATACAAAATATACCGATTTATCTTTAAACTAAAGAACATTTACGCAAATATTTCGTTTCGTTATGTGTATTGCTTTTTGAGACTTGAATGCAGCCCATATTTTTTTAAGTACGTTTTGTATGAAATAATATTTCGTTTTTCTTTTGCCTTTCTACGCTTTCTTCATTTCGTTTTCCTAAAAACTAAATGGAATTGTTATTTACATGGTTTTTGACTTAGACTTACCGATTAATACAATAAGTGTTACTTAATTTAAGCGCAGTGCATTGGTTTTATTCGCTTTCGCTTTCGCTTTTTAATTTAGCATTTGATTTTTAAAATTGATATTTTATTTTGCTGCTCTTCAAGATGCGCTTTCTATGGAATACTTTTTATGTTTTATGTATTTTTTAATGGACTTAACTATAAGCATATGTGTGTGTTTGTGAGTATGTGTGTGTCTGTAAATGTGTGTGTGTGAGTGTGTGTGTCTGTGGGAACAGTTGCCCTTGTCAAGTGATAAAAAAAAATATTCCATATTATTTAAATTTCTCAGCAAGAAAAAAAAAAGGAAAAAAAAGAATAAAAAAAACTGGTTGCCTAACTGATTAATTAATTAATTAATTGATTGCTTGCCGGCCGCTTGCGTCTCACAAATGCGAACAGTCCCAAAGCTCAGCACTCGGTGGCATAGTAGAAGACCTCCACCTCGCTCAGCTCCGTGTGGCGGCTGTGCTGGCTATCTACGAGGACGTCGCGTGTGGCGCGCGCATGCGCCAGCACCTATAGTCACACCTTGGAGGCATGCGGCTGTGCGCCGGCTGCGCTGCCATATTGCGATTGCGGCTGCGCTGCCGTCGACATCTTCTGCACCGTTTGGTATGTGGGCTGCTGCGTTTGCGTCAGCGTCTGCGATTGCAACTGGGGCATGCCGCTCTGCTCGCGAATGGTAACCTGTGTGACAAACGGTCCGCGACTCCGCGCACTGCTGTTCAACGACGCCGGCGAGAAACCGTTAAGTGCCGCTGCCTTCCAATGCGGCTGTGCCACATTCACGCTAATCGGCGACGACGAGTTGCCATTGTGGTGCCCCAGTCCATGTCCATGACTATGGCTGTGCTTGATGCTGCCAACGCGCTGCTGCTGTTGTTGCGGCTGCTGTGGCGGCTGCTGCTGTTGCTGTTGCACCGTATCGTACTCATAGTAGCTGCTCATGGGCCGCATGCCATTGGCTGCTCCGGCGGCGGGAGCCAGTGGCAGTGGCGGCTGCTGTGGACTGTGGCTGTGTGAGGAGGAATGCATACTGATATCCTGCGATCGGGCGCTGCGCTGCGAATGGTAAAGCTGATGGCGGCGACTGCAACACGTAAGCCAAAAAGCACAGTTCGTATATTATACAAATGGATGGAGTGAGGGGGAGACGGTGGGCAGGGGGAGGTATGTGTAATTGCAAGGGTTTTGCGTTGGGTGGGTGCAGCATATAATCTACTCAAACACCAAAGCTGTGTATTAGTTTGGATGTGCGTGCGTGTATGTATGTGTGTGTGTGTGTGTGTAGGTGGGTGTGTGCGTGTTTGTGTGTGTGTGTGTGTTACCTTTCGGCCTCGACCTTGATGCGCTGCCTGATCACCTGCTGTCGCATGCATTCGAGCGTCGACTCGGAGAGCGTCTCTTCAACGCCGTCGCTGTTATTAGAATATGAGGCATGAAATGTGATTTTGTTGTTGTTGTTGTTTTTGTTGTCGCAGTTTTGTGGGTGTGGGTGTTGGTGTTGTTGTTGTTGTTGTGTGAGTAGTGTATGAACAAGTGAGTGAAAGAAACATATATAAATGGCACACAAATTAGACAAAGAAAGTGCCAGTGACAGGAAAAGAAAAAAAAAAAATAGATAGAGATAGAGATAGAGATAGAGAAAGAGAAAGAGAGAGAGAGAGAGAATGTCATGAAACAGTAATAGCCAAAAAAAATGAATCTGTGCAAGTTTAGACACCAACGAACCGATTAACTAAACTTAATACTTAATTCTGTCCAAACGCAAAGTTGTTATGCAAAAATATTAAATTTCTTGTATTTTGCACATTAAAACATATATTTTATTTAATGCGAACATTGACAAATATTACTGACTTGCTAATGAATTCAAGAATTTAATGAGAAAACTGATCTTCTGGAAATTAAAGATATAGAAATTCTAAACAGAGGATTTAGAGGCTAAGAAGAAGTTGCACAAATTTAATCATGATTATTTGCTTAGATGAACATACAATGATTAAGACAGGAATAAGTATTACATAATCTACAGGCATGTTAACCAGCACCTGCACTTAGGAATATATTAAAGGCAGAATGGACAACATGGAACAACAAACAAAGAATGAGGAATGCAGGCAATTTAAGCAGGCAAGGCGTCTCACCTAATCTGATGCTGATGCAGGTCTTCATAGTTGGCATAATGCTGATAGCGATGATTGAATATGTCATTCTGATGTATGCCACCATTAAGCGTACTGACACCGCCTCCGCCGCCACCGCCGCCACCGCCGCCACCGCCGCCACCGCCGCCACCGCCGCCAGCTATTGATGTTGCAACGCCTGGCGCAACACCACCACCACCAGCAGAATTTGGGGCTGGTAGCGGGGGCGGTGGCTGATACGCTGGCGGTTTGCCGTTCCGTTCCAATGCTGCCAGTGCAGCGGCTGGAATTTGCTGCTGCTGCTGCTGCTGATGCTGCAACTGTTGCGACTGCGGCTGCGAAGAATTTGTTGGCGTTGATGACACAATTGAGGGGGTGGCATAGGCATCAACGGGCGCCACGCCATCCTTGCGATTCTTGCCAAAGCGAAACATGTGTCCAATGCCTCGCAAGATGCTCGGCTTTTTGGCGCGCGACTTGCTGCCATGCTTGCCATCGTTCAGGGAGCTCTGGAAGGGTCCATTGCGCTGCGAGGCGAAGCCGCCCTCGTGATCGCCCTCCTCCAGCAGCCAGGTCTTGCGCGGTTCTAAAAGAGGCTCCGATTTAGTCAAGTCAAGTGAAATAATAAATGATCTTTACTAACTGTTGGCATCCGGCTCGCTGACGACGGCGGCTCGAAGGCTATCCTCGCGTCCGCGTCCTCGTGGTGCACGCAACGCATGATGGCCACGCGGCTCATCGGACATTTGCAACTCCTGGACCATTGTTTGCAGCGACTCCAACGACGAGGACTTCTTCATACCCAGCGACGGTCCCAAGTCGCCCAGTTGGTCGCGCGCTTCTGCCTCGGCGGCGAGCAGCATTTGCTGCTGCTGCGCTCGCTGCTCAATATGCGAACTGGTCTTGGAGTGCTTGTAGCCCGCCGCCGCTGCTGCCGCCGCCATTTGAGCGTTCGCACTGGCGATGCGGGTCGTCAGCGATTCGATGGAGCCGCCATAGACGGCCGATTTGGTTAGCTGAATGCGGCGTTCGCGTTCGCGCTCCTCGCGCAGCTTCTTGTTGCGCTGGTAGGTGCCCGTCTCGCGGGCATCCAGCGCCGCATGATGCTTCTCCGAGATGCTGCGCCGACCGAGCGCATCTCGCGAGAAATGCTCCACGCCCGAATTGTTCGTCTCCAGGCTCAGCTGGGACGAGTATGTGGCATCGAAATTGGCCACACCAGTACCCGCTGTTTCAGCGCCACCCACTCCGCTCTGCACCATGCCGGCGGCGCTCGTCATCGATGTGTTTGCGCTACTCGAGTTGCAGCGCTGGGCATCGTGTGCGCGCACAGGCAGCGTCCTGCAAAAGGATAACAACAGAGAAGAACCACAACAGGTTTAACGGAACCACGCCTTCAATTATTAATCATTTAAGACTCACGGCGACATGGGCTCCGCATCGTCCTCAATGAGCAGCGCCGTGCCATGGCCATTGAGCAACTGCAACGGCCCCGGCGACCAGTTATCGTTGGTGGCCATGTAGTAACTCTCGTTGCGCAATCCCCCATTTTGGCCACCACCCAGCGGCGGTGGTGGCAAGCGACGCTGCTGTGACTGCGATTGTTGCTGCTGTTGGTGATGTTGCTGCTGATGTTGCTGTTGTTGCTGCTGTTGCTGCTGCTGTTGCTGCTGCTCTTGCTGCTGCTGTTGCTGTTGTGCTTGATGCGTTGAGTTTGTGGAGCAAATGCCACCGGTTAGACGATCCAAAACGGGATTGCTCCATCTGTAAATGGTAGAAAACGTGAGTAAAACTGAGATTAGCCGCAAACTGCGATTCAATTTCTAGTTCGATAATTTAGATCTCGAAAATGGTCACTTCAGGAATCCCATTCCAAATGACTTGTGTAAAAAATCCTCGAAACATTGCTCCACATTCCGAACGAACTCTCAACTTGCGAAATGCAATTCGATTTGACTTCAGATTAGTATATATATAGTATATATATATATATATATATATATATATATATGTCGTAATCGGATTTGTTCTTCACTTGCCTATTCATGTCGCTGCCGGCACTGCCTGGTCCATTGCCATTGACACGTGGTTCTCGCTTCTCTGGGCTCAGATAGATAACTGTGGCGCCAGAGTTGTCGCTGGCATTGGAGCTGCTGTTGTTGTTAATATTACCGCTGCTGCTACTGTTGCTGTTGCTGTTGCTGTTGCTATTGCTATTGCTATGGAAATGGCTATGCTCCAGAATGTCATTGGAGCTGGCCGAGCGTAGGATCTTGCGTCCGACTAGCAGTGTAATGGTGCCCGGATGCTTGCCCGGATTGTTGACCATGGCGCGACGCAGCGTCTCCATGGCCTCAGCATTGTTCTGGCCACGCAGCGAGACCCCATTAACGCTCAACAGTTGATCGTTCATGCGCAGGCGACCATCGCGCGATGCGGCGCCTCCATGGATGACATTCTTTACAAAAATGCCCAGATCACCGTCGTGCTTAATGGCGCTGCTGGCACTGGCCGTCGACGCGTTCAGATTGGAGCACGTCTTGCCCTTCACACTGACTCCGAGGCCAGCCTTCTCAGTATCGTGGACGGGTATATGCAAAGTCAGCTCCTCTCGCGAATGCCAGCTGCTGCTTCTGCTGCTCGGCGGAAGGCTGTCCTGTAGATGCAAAGTGCGAATGGGCGATTAGGATTACTTAATGCTCTACTTCATAATTTATTATGTACTTTTGGCGGCACTTACATTGGAAGCCGCTGACTCGCTGCCCGCATCAATAAAGTGCTGAGATTCATTGAGCTGTGCCTGCTGCTGGTGCTGCTGCTGCTGGAAGAGCGAGCGGGCGCTGCTTGACTTTTGCACCGGATTCGGGACAGTTACTGGAGGCGCAGCAACAGGCGACGCCTCATCCAGGGGATCGGATGTCGGCGGCTGTAATTCAATTGATTCAATTGTAATTAAATCGGACGATCAATAAGTAAATAAATCACACTTACTCCACCAACGGGCAGCTCGGCCAGCTCCTGCTGCCGGGAGACGACAATGCGGACTGTGGCGCCGGCTGGCATGCCGCGCAATATGGCGACCACATCGGTTTGGGTCTTGCCGGTCATCGGCGTGCCGTCGACCTCAAGCAGACGATCGCCGGGCTTCAGGCGTCCATCTTCAATGGCCGCACCGCGCGGCAATATGTTCTTAATGTAAATGGGACAGTGTCCGCCTGCCGGATTGTCGCGTGTTGTCACCGAGAAACCCAGGCCATTCGGTCCCTTCTTAAGCAGAATCTCGATTTTGCGGCCCAGCTTGCGTGTATTGGCCACCTGCAGCGAGGTGCCCACTGGCGCCGCATGCGGTTTACGTGTGGGCGAAACGGTTGCCACTTCCACCATTTCGACAGCTTTGGAGTCGCGTCGCTGCTGCTGCTGCTGCTGATGACGACGATGCTGATCACCGCGCAGCACTCGCACCCTTAACTCGGAGCATTCGAGAGCGCGACGCAGCTGATCCTGAACCTGTGACTCACTTAGCCCGATCAGCTTGAGGCCATTGATCTCGAGGATGCGATCCTCGCGACGCAAACGGCCGCGTTCGGCCCGACTGCCGGGCTCCACGTGCTGGACGAGCAGCCCGCCGCCATGTTCCTTGTCCGGCATGGCAGTCAGGCCCAGTGGACTGCCGTACTCGTTAATGATAAGCAGCATCTCGCCGTCCTTCTCGCGTATCGACTCGTACGCCTGGCCCAGCGGCTCCTTGCGTTTGCTTTCGCGCGGCAGCGATTTGCTTGAATATGCGCTGTTGGGCAGCGATGTGGGCATCGCCTGCTGGTGCTGCAGCTTCTCGGCTGCCTCGATCCACTTGTAGCCGTTGCCATCGCCAAGGAACTGCATCGATAAACGACCGGAGCGTGCAAATGGCTGATGACCGCCCGTCGCTATTGTTGCATGTTGTTGTTGCTGCAGCTGCTGCTGTTGTTGTTGTTGCGCCTGCTGCTCCTGCTGCTGCTGCAGTTGCTCCTTCAGATGCACTGCGTTGTCGTCGTCCTCCTCCCATTGTGGCGACAGCTGACCGCCAGCCTTCTCAAGCAACAGACGTTCCGGTGAATCACCGCCGGCATAATGCGGAGCCGCTGCAGACCACCGTTTGTTGCCGCCCTCCGACTTGAGGGAGGCCAGCAGATTGGGATCACTGCTGCGTCGCACCATTAGCCCGACGCCTAGGCCGGCCATGGGGCCGGACGTTGTGCTGGTCACCTCGATATGCGGCGTGGAGAGATCACGGATGGGCGCCTCTGTGTTCGTGGGATCACGAAAGATGTCCGGCGAGCCGGTGCCCACCGACGAGCTGCCTGAGGCGCCATCGCCGCCGCCCTGCGGCACGCCCGGATCAGGTCCCGAGTCCTCAAAGTGTGCCAGTATCTGTTCGCGATCGTCAGCCACATCGCGCACACAATCATCTGGATCCAATATGCCCGACTGTGTCTGCAGATGGTGAACAGCCACCCAGGAATCCGCTTCCTGCAAGACAAGCACAAAACCAAACGATGAAACAATTACAAGTAGAACAGAAATATTATTATGAGTGGAAACACCATTCACATTTGAACTGTGCGTTATTTATTTTAAAATAACTTAAAACTAGGAAAAGACTTTCAAGATTTTAAAATAAGTAAGATTGTTTTTGTCCTGAGCTCAACTTGAACTCCAAGCTGTTGTTGCTGCTTTCACAAGTACACAAAAAGAGCTTTTTGGTTTGGCAAAACAACGCTTGAATTTGAAATGGAGAGCTTTTTGTATGCATGCAAAAAGCTGTGTTTGGGATGAAGAAAAAAATAAATTAATTTAATAACTTCTTTAACTGAATTTGATGGTGTATTCTCGATGAAAAGGAGAAGGGCAAAACATGGTTTCTGTTTTATATACATATATAACTATATATATATACATATATAACTATATATATATACATATATGAATATATATATATATATATATATATATATATATATAGAACGCAAAGCCTGCTCACATTAGGGTGCAAAAGTTTTTAAATGGAAATTTGCCAATAAAATTAGAGCAAGTTTAACAGCTCGGTACAGGGTATATCGTAGTCGAGCTCATTAGACTATAACTTTCTTACTGGTTGTTTTTTGAGGTAACAATAAAGATACTTGTAGGCATTTGGAGCCGAAGACGAGCCTGGGAGAATGCAGCTGGCGTGTTGCGATTCCGGGGTGGGGGAGTGTCCCGGTTAAGAGACAATTGCCCAATTGGCCATGTGCTTTGCTTTGCTTTGTTTTGTTTTTGAGTGGTATGCGACTCTGCCTACAAGATCTATGGGTAGATAGCCATTTAGAGACTATGACTAAGCGCCGATGCAGAGACGACGACCATCAGACTGCCAAAACAAAGCAAAACGAATAAAAAAACAAAAAAAAACTAATAAAGTTGGTGTTGTTGCTTGGCATTCCATTAAATTCCAAACACAAACACAAATGCCAAATGCCGAAAACTGGCCAGTAACAATAATAACAACAGTTGCATCATGCCATGAAACCAGTCATGGAATCAGCGGAGCGTGCGCTTCGCTCCCTGAACTGGAGAATTGGAACGTCAACTTGGCGCAACAAATTTGGAAGGTTATTTTTCAATTTTCGCTTGAATTTTTGTTTGTTGCCACCTAGCATAAAATAAAAACAGAGTAGAAAAAGTGCCAGTTGTTCTTGTTGTCGTTGTTGCCTGGCCGGCATTGCATTCTATCGATCTCAATGGAAGTGAGACCGAAGAACAATCTTTGCTGATTGCAGAGGAAGTCTGCGAAATCTCAAAATCAGTCTCCGAAAGGTGCCAAACACTTGTTCATTTAGCATTCGAATATTTACAAAGGTTTGCATCTCTTTGATCGATAATGATCAGTTCAAAATTTTTCGGAACTATATCACTATAAAATTCTCTATATATATATATATATATTTATATTAGAAAATTGTATTAATTGAATTTTACACAGTGTTTATCATTGTTTAATAGCAATGCAAATCATTTAAAGGTCGATCGATCAATTATTTTTTTTTTTTTGCAACTAAAATTTGACACATTTTTTTATTCTTGTATTTGATTTTTCTTAATGGTTATTTGACAATGGAATTAAGGTAAATGTTGAAAATGTGGACCGTATATCATAAACATTTCTTCACGCAGCTCGCGAGCAAACTATATATTTACACATATATATATGTTGTCCGATAATAAACAGTTCAGTTTATATTGAGTTCAGTTGAGTTGGAAGTGTTAGAGTTACCTTCTCGCAAGCATAGCTCGGCGATGGGGGACGCTTGGGCAGCGTCAGAGAGTAGGATTTGTGGAGGGTGCCATGTGGTATGCCCTCATGCTTGGCGGCCACTTTGTAGGTGTGGCGCCAGCCAAATAGACCGCTTAATTTGTTAGCCAGCGCTGGACACTTGGGTGGCACGTCGAACATGCCTTGCCACTTTTTCTCCTCCTCCTCGTCGGTGGCGCTTCCTCCTTGTCTTTGGTATTTGCTTAGCACACGCGTGTGCGTTTTTTAGTTGATGTTGTTAGTTGCTAATGTTCGTTGATTATGATTAATTCACATTTTCGCACATTTTCAAGTTTTTTTTGTTGAATTCACTTTTAAAATGCTCGACGTGTAAGGCGCTAAGGAACATTGCACCATTTCGAAACTCTAAATATCACATTATATATATTTTTATATTTTAGTAATCAAAACATAATATTCATTGTTGTGTTTGCTGAATTGGTTGTGGCTGTTTTTGTCTTATCGCCAACGAGGAATGTGGCAACAGATGTCTTATCAATGCATTTGCTTTTTACAATGCAGAAGCCGTTCGCCTATATCATAAACAATAAGTTAAACAGAGATTCTTAGTCATCGAATTGAAAACAACTAACTTTTAAGGCAAATTTTTATTTCGCTACCTGAATTTTCATATTTTCATATGAATATTTAATTATATAGGCAAATCTTTCTATGTTTAACTATGAAATTCACTAATCACAGTTAATTTAATTCAAATTTCAAATATAGCTAATAAGCAAAAGATGGTTTTTGTTCATTTAAAAACAAATGTGACAAATTTAATCATGACTTAAGTGACAATGTGAGGAGTAAAAGAAAATGTAAACGATTTATTTTGCATGCATAGCTTAGAACAACTTTCAATTTCATTTCATGACATCATCTAACACAATTTCAATGGGCTTACTCGAAAGCCCACGAAATATTTAACAAAACTATCGATGACAATAAAAGTGGTTGATTATCACAGATACCCAAGCGACTGCATAACTCTTCAACCGATCACATCCCCCACTCGAGCATTCTTCTTGGTTCCACACTGACTTTCACACATTTTTTGAATTTTTTGCATTTTTTGCATTGCTGCTGCTGCATTTTCTTTGAATGCATTTGTCGCCTCTGTTCGTACAAACTTTACATTAAATTATATATGCGAAAAAAAAAGTACACTAAAATACATACATATATATACGTATGTCCGTGTATATGCATATTTATATACAAAGAGATGGATGTGAGTGTGTGTGTTGTGGGATCTGCATCTGGCAAAAGCAAAAGCAACAACTTGAGCTGAATTCGTACACGAATTCACATTGATCATGCATGTGCTTGCTCAGGCACACCTGTAACTGTAATAAAGGCAACATTGAGTGACGCACAACAACAGCTACAACAACTACAACAAGTAAACGCACTCGGGCATAAAACTCACCACAGCATCTGTCTCTGATGGAGCGAAAGGGGTTGAGGTGGAAATACGGAGCAATTTGAGCGCTTGCAATATATTTGCCTACTAAACACATTTTGGACGTAAACAGCAGTTTATAAAAAAATAAATATGTACACATCGGTACATATTATATACAGATATACTGATATAAGTCTGTGCATGGCTATAAAGAAGTTAAGTTGATCAACTTTATGGAAATGAATGACAAATGGTGACTGCTAATATATAGAGCAATTTTATCATATATATAAATATATATATATAAATAAAGTACACATATCGGCCAAAAACGTTTTTAGTTATCTTGATTATTATCTATTATTATGCTCAGAATATGAATAGATAGACTCAATTGCTGAAGCTAATCAAAACTACTCCATTTATGCATTCCTAATTCGTACAGGGTATTCCACCACGACGCGTTGTGCATTGAAACCATATAATTACAATACCAACTACAATCACTGCAAATGTAACGCGTGAATTTATGCACATTTTTTAATGAAACGTCAAGAGACTCAGTCCCCCTTCTCAGCCTTCTTTTGAGTTAAGGTAGGTGCAGGTGAAGTGGGGCGCTGCAAATTGAATTAAGAAATGCATAAGCAAAGGCAGCAAAAATATGAGGGCAACACAACATAAATTAGCATAAAATGTCATATAAACTTTGTGCGAGCTATGAGGGAAAGGAGAAAAAGCCTAATCAGAAAACGAATACGCTTAATGCAAGCAACAAGAGTAAAAGAGAGAGAAAGAGAGAAAGCGAGGAAGACGCCACTCCCACATCCTTATGACTTGATTGCGTCTGTTCCTTTGGTGGTCTACCATAATTGCAGACGCGGTCGACAAAAAAAAAGAGTTTGGAATCTAACAAGAAATAAAAATTAATTTGTAGGCACGTCGAAGATTAAATACCCTTTCGAATTGTTCGCCTACAAAGAGACAGATGGAATCGCAGTTGTCTCCTTCAATGTGGTTGACTTTAACTATAATACTCTTTACCATATGGAATACAAAAAAAAAATAACAAAGACAGCCAATAAATACACAAGTAAGCAAAAAAGAAAGGCCAAATTACATATCATTATGCAAAAGGGGTTGCCGGAAAAAATACACACTCACAACATACTCATAAGCATAATGAAGTGTGGCAAAAGGCATGCAACGAGCATGCATCCAGCAGTGTGAATGTGAACAGTAAGTTCAAGCGGTGTATGAGTGTGTGAGTGTGCGAATGTGAATGTGGATGCGAACTCACGAGATGCACTCATAAAGTCCAAGAGTAGATTATATTACTCACGGATACTATTTGTAATCAAGTAAGAACGCTGTAGCCGAGGGAGCTCTAAGCCCAACTTTTAAATATAATCTAATTTTATTAGCAAATTTCTCTTTGAAAACTTTTGCACCCAAATGTGAGCTAAGTTTATTCATACAGTAAATGCTTGCAGCTGCTGTTAGAAATTAAATCAATACGAGAATATGTTTTCGATTATATTTTTTGGGTGTTTTTTGTCTGATGTTGATGAAATTTGATTTTTTTAATCATATTTTGCATATGTGTATTCTGTTTTAATGAAAATTGTGGCATGTATTGCTATAGAAATCGAAATGTATCGATAATAGGAAAAACGGAGGCAGTTATCGAAAAAAAATAAAGCAAATTTAAACTGCGCCAGATATACAATAATCTATATTTCAAATTTGAGATTCGCGTGTTTTTACAGACAGTTGGACAGACGGACATGGCTATATCGAGTCGTCTTTCGAAATTAATCTCAAATACATATACTTTATGGAAACGGAGATGATTCCTGCTGCTTGTCACATACATTTGCACAGAACATTTAACATATTTTACCCATTTTTAGTAGGCCTAGGGTATAAATAATAAACTCAAAACCAAAATGCAGCAGTCAACTTAGATAAATGTTAAACAAGCGAAGACTTCAAAGTCACATTTAAGGCTCTATCAGCAGTTGAGGGATAGTTAGATAAGCAATGCTTACATCACTTTTGTGTGTATATACATCTGTTCATTATCAGTTACAAGCTGATAAGATAAACTATATAGCTTCCAAAACAGCAATAAACACATTATAAGCCATATTTTACTCAATCGATCTAAGCATTTAAATTGAAGAGTTTGAACGTCCATCGCATGGATGAAGAGCCCGCCCAGGCACAATTCGAATTCGAATGCTCTCCGCGAGGCATTATATATTCATATAATATGTGTGATTAACGATTAACAGAAATAAATGTGTGTACACAGTTAATTAGCGGCCAATTTAGATCATGTTATATATTTTACTCTTGATGTGCTATCAGCTACACATAAGGCTGACTTACAACGCGAGACAATTTGTGTTGGCCATATAGGAATAATAACCTCAAGCAACTCAAATCTATTTATTAGCCCACCGCCTTATTATCGCCTCGTGTCACGGAACAATGAATATAATCAATGCCAGGTAAGTTTCCCATTTTGGGTGATTAATGCCAACGCTTTCTAGTGGCCAATGTGATTTATAGTCGCAATGTCTCATTGTCTCCGATACGATATTTATACCCTGTACTCAACATTAAGAAGGGTGGTTTAAACAGTGTATTTCAATAAGCCCTTTCCATCCCAAGCGTATTCAGTCTATATAAAAATATAAACCTTTTCTCAATCGGTAAACTAATTGTCAATTATCTTGGTTTTTTCAATCAGCCTTTAAAACTTATTTAATATTTTTCTTGAAGAACGATTTTAACTCTGTGTACAGAGTACAGGGCCAGCCGATCACTCCCTATTATCACTCTGTGCATTATCAGTCGAGTGGTTGCGTGGTGATGGGCGTTTCTATTTGGTGTAGGTGGATGGTGGGTGGTTCACAGCTTAGTCAGTGGCCACTTAACAGCCAATTTCGCAACAGAATTTCTTCATGCGTCTGTGTGAAACAATGATGGAAAGGGGCAATATCAAAAAGATATTCCACATAACAAATGACACTAACAACAAAGATAATATGTATATATGGCAACAACAATTACAACATATGATGGACAAGAAAGAGCAGTTATAATTGCGAACACAGGGCATTAAGTTGGAAGCCTGGCTGACTTTGGGTTCTCATAAGACAAGCACTAACATTTAAATTTATATATATATACATATCTATATATAATACATATATATATATGTACATATAGAGATCATGGAGCATAGAGAGCGCCGTGTGGAGACTGACTTGGCGGCTCATCAACTTTTGCTCTGATTTTTCCATTTGAAAGTTTTTATATGAAAGTGCACTTCATTTGCCGAGGTGCTGGGTCTTCAGACTACTTGTAAGTAGATGAACAATGGAGCTAACTGGGTGGTGGGGTCGGGGAGTAGGTAGGAGACATGGTTACCACCACCTGGTTGAGCAGTTAGACCGGGTTTAGTAGATACCGGTGGCATATGGGCAAATAATGTTTGTGGTTCACACGCAAAACTAATCCAAAGAACTTGTAAAACACTTGGCAGCGAAACACCAAGAGGAACCAAACGACACAAAGTTGTTATAGCTCACTCGATGTTGATGAGGATGATGACTAAACAAGTTTTGCAAAAAAAAAAAACCATAAACTCCATAAATCGATCAATGAAGTTTACACACTCATCGTTTCTTTGCTTCTCTTCATATTTCTTGCTACTTGCTACTTGCTACTTGCTTCTTGTTGCTTGCTACGCTCTTTTCTTCTCTAATCTTCTCTTCTCTTCTTAAGTCTGGTTCGTTCTGTGTGGAGACAATCATTAGTTTGTGGCAGCCCCGATAGGATGCCAGTAAATTAATGATGATACTTAATGTTAGACAAACGTTTTAATACAACTTTCTCTAAATTTCTGAAGAAAATTCTGTTGTTTTTGTGCTTAGGAAGTTGAATTGGAGAAAATATTTTCCAAATTTTGCAACTATAAACTGATTGTCTTCACATTTTCAAAAAGATAGCTAGCCCAGCTTTCATTTAAAAGCAATCCGTTAGTGGTTCAGTTTACATTAGGTGAAGTCATTTTAACCCGGTAGAACTTTAGGAAACCATTTTGCCCAAAGATTGTAAGTGCTTTCGATAGAAAAAATCTATCTTATTCTATGGTTTAATCACTACGATTCCTTATTTTAAAGTGCCTTCTACATCAAAAATTATTATATACTGATGTTAGGAGTTTATCTATCTAACACCCATAAATATATATTTGATATATAAAGGGAATGAACTTGGATGATGAATTATTTATCTCTTACGTACAATTGTTATCAACTTTGGTTTGTCATAAAAAATGGCCTGTCAGGCATTATTTTGATGAAACACAATTGTCAGGTTTTGTGTGTGATTTCTAAACATTTCTAAACATTTCTTAACATTTTAACATGTCAACTTCATTAAGTGTGTTTGTAACTTTGGTGCATGCAATGAATGAGCTCGGAAAATACAGCAACAACTCAATGAATAACTTTCTTTGGCATGTCATTTAAGTGGAGTCTCATAAGGTGCACTTAGAGTTACAGCAATAGCAACAACAAACAAAAAAAACTTTATAAATATATATATATATTTATAAAGTTTTATATATATATATATACCTCATAAAGAGAAAAACAACAAAAGCCTCTTAAAAAGTTTACTCGTAATTGCAACGTTTTATTTTTTTGGAGAATGTGGAAAAAGGTAAGATAGACAGCAGCATTGGTTGTTGGTGCACACACACATACATGTTCACACGTGCACATATGAGTGTGTGTGTGTGAGCCCCCCTACAAGTTGAGTGAACCACGACGCTGCTGATTGAGTAACACACATTTAATTGATTTAAATGCGCTGCTTTTGCTTAATTTCACAGAAAAGAAAAACAGCTAAGAAACGGTGGCCAATTATAATTACAAGACGAAAGTGAAACGACAACAAAAACAATAAAGAGTGAGTACCTTCGCCCTTTTGGGGCAATTAAAAAGGAGAAATAGTCAGTTGAATTGCGATAGACACGACTATCACATACCCTTTAGTGTCAAGTGAACTTTTGGTTATATATATATACATTATTATTATTAAGTATTTAAATAGAACCCTTACATGAGTTAACAATTAATTGGCAAAAGCACATATTTGTGGGAATCAGAATATTGCTTAAGCTTAGTACAATTTTTCTACAAATTTAAAGATCGATCTTTTGATAACGTATTTATGCAGATTGCATATGAAGCAGTAATGAACTTTAGATTGACTTTGATTTCCATTTATAAAATACCTTTTAGCTATTAACTCATCTCAAATATAAAAGTTTTAATATGAATATCATGAATATCTAGTTGTTATCTATCCTCAAACAACATTCAAGCAATTTAATCGATAAATAGTGCATATTTTCAACCCAGCTTTCTCCTATCTCTCTCTTTCTTTCGATCTTTCTTTCTCTATCTCTTTCTTTCTTTCTCTCACGCTCTCTCTCTATCCATTTCTTTCTTTCTCTCTCTTTCTCTGTTTCTTATGCATGATGAAATGTGATTGAGATTAAAGCGAAGCTACCCTTTTGCGAGTAACTGGTGTGCAGGGTATACGGAAGATAACGCAACGGGTCAATCGAGTTCACTGTCACTTTCACTCTTCTCATTACACCTCATCCTTTTCACTGTCTGCCTATCTGTCTGACTGTCTGTCTGTCTCTCTCTCTCTCTCTCTCTCGCTGCTACTCTTTGCGAGCTGAAGACACTTTTGCCGCAGTCTTTATCGATGTTTATCGTTTAGCCAACACAGTCGATGAGTACAGTTAATCAGAGCGGGTGCGTTTGCGGAGGGAATGTTATCGGGGCTTGAAGCAGTTGGTCCAACGGGGGAGGGGAGGAGAAGTGGATCAGGCAAAAGATGACGTGAGTTGACCGCTTCGGCATTTAACTGTGCATTTTGAGTTGAGCATTTAATGTGGCAGTTTTATTGGTGTTTATGCTTTAGCTGTTTGTTTTTAAGTAATTGTTATTGTAACTGTGGCTGGTGTTGTTGTTGCCTTTGCCCAATGACCAATGTGCGTTGACTGAGCTGTTAGCCTAAAGAGGTAAGCCGTAAGCCGCAAGCCGCCAGCTTTATCAACTGCTGGCGTTTTATTTGCGTTACCAATTGTTGCCGGTTGTCAGTTGAGACAAGAGTTGGCTTAGGAGTTTTCAGTAATACTTGTTCTAAGGTAACAATATCCAAAATCACATACACAATCAATCTAAGCCAAATTAAATTACCGACTACGAGATACTCTGCATAGCGCTAACAAACATACTTTCAATTATGCGGTAAGCCCATTAATCGATATCTATAAAATAAAACAATCTGTGCCTGTGCATGACATCCTGCACAAATATATATTTATATATATCTATATATATTTAAAAAGGCGTCGGGCGAGATAAATACCAAAAAAAAATATATTCATTTGAGGCTCTTACAACTCACACACAATTTCAAGTTAAAGAACTATGAATGTATAACAATTAATCACAATACTAAGACTTGCTGTGATTCACTAAAATTTGTATGCATCAGTTTTTGTATGTATATATATGTCGGTTTCCGTTCAGTAATGATATACTGAAGTAATGATTCTCTGAGAGCTTAAGAGTTTAACGTCTTTTTCCATTTCCATTGAGCTTGTAAATATTTGGGTTAAACCTAAAAACCAAAATCAGACACAAAAACAAATATTTTGTCAGTAAAAGCTGAATTTTTTTATGTTTAGTCAGCATTTGGTAGTTTGGTAATTTTATCAATGAAGGACCCACAACGGAAAATGATTAGATTACTAATAATAGTAGTAAGTACAGTCAAACCGATGAAAATAAACTTGGCGACAAATGAAAACCTGCTAAAGTTAAGAAAAATCTCCACCTCTATTTCTTTATCTTTATCTATTTCTCTTTTCCTTTCGCTCTATATGGATGGTAAGGAAAAATAATATGCAAAAACAGTAGCCAATTCTCTTTCTTATGATTCAATTAAATTTCTTATATATACATATGTATGTATATAAAACATGTGTGATTTGTGTATTTGGAATGTAGAAAAGTTGCACACTGGGTCAGTTCAGTCAGAACGAGTTAATAAGTTTTCAAGGCCAGTGAACACAGAACAAGAACTGTACCAGGTGGAACAGGCAACTGCTGATGTTGTTAGCTGTAAGTTGCTACTTGTTGGTTACATGATGCATGGTGTTTGCTGTTTGTTGCATTCCTTACAAGTGAAAGTCGGTCTCAGTCTCAAGGCTGCTGCTGCAGTTGCTGCCTGCCCAGCTGCGTTATCCGAGACCCAAATAGATTTATTTGCTGTCGCGTTTAATTGAAAAAACAATATGTGTGTGTGGGAGTACCTGTATGTATAGATGGAGGAAAAATAGAAGAAAAACAGACAAAAGATCCTCACGAATTGTGACTCCTTTCCTATTTAGGCACACAAAACAAAAAGAAGCCATCGAAATGTGAGTAAAAGAATTGAAGAATGAGAAAACATAATGATAATGATGATAATGTCTGGGAAAGACAGAAAAAATAAAAAGAAGGCAGACAAACAGCACTTGAAATTCTTCCTTTCGTTTAACCAACCGCCTCCGTCTCTCTTACTTGCTCTCTCTCTCTCTCTCGCTCACACTAGCGGCATTTCCTGCTGCACTGGAAATTGGCGTCATGGGAAGCTAAGCACAGCTAAGCAGAGGAGGAAGAAGACGAGCCGAATAATAAGAATATATTCACATTCGCCTCCATGCTTCATGCGGGGATAGAATGCAAATTATACATAATTTAGCAAGAATGTTCGCTATCTGCAATAATACGTAAAATTTAAGTATATAGGCACATATATATGTATAGATAACACACGCCTCAAATTTAGATAATAATTCACTTTGAATTTTGTTTTAAGCTACAATTTACATTGATTCGCACAAAAATTGCCTTGACAAACACTTATTACAAAATTAAAAAACAATAAAAAAAAATACTTAAAAAGCTATGAAAAAACGAACAACAATTACGCGCACTTCTTGTGTTAAGTAAATGACAAAAAATTAAAACTAAATAAACAAAAAACAACTGCGTATCAAGTGCAAAAAACACAAGAACAACGACAACAAACACACCAACAAGAATTGTAGATACGAACTACGAACCAACGACGACGAGCTACGCAACGAGTAAGCGAGCCAAGCAATGAGCGAAGTGCGCCGCGCTCGCGTTTCGTTTTAAAACTGAAGTCGCCTCGCAAACACCAAAGCCAAAACGTTGCGACGCCGATGCGGCGGCGATCGTGCAGCGCAACAGGTGAACAGCGCCAGCGAAAGAGAGAGAAATGAGAGAGAACGCAATTCAGAGCGAACTGAACTGTGAATATGCCTGAAAGTTAGAGAGCAGCAGCAAACAAACAAAACACATTTGCAGACATCAGTTGCCATCAAACTTTGCATGTCATGCATACATGCATGCCGGCCAGTCGCTCTCGAACGTAAAGGTAACCAAGGAATCTGGGGAGAATGGAATCACCAGCAAAAAAATAAACACTGAATGCGCCACTTGACCATGCCACCAGTTAGCCAGTCTGCCAGTTTGTCAAGCGTAACGTAAATAGGCACGCAAAAAAAAAAACAACGCAAACAATAAACAACAACAGAGCTGTAAGTAGAATCAGCGCAGCTTAAGCCAGCCAACCTTTTGATGCTCTTATATTCAGCTCAGCTTGTTGAAATGCAAACCAAAAGTTAACAATTTCATGAGTGGTTACTCCTTTTTTAATACTCTTTCAAATTATTTTCTAGAAACATTCTGTAAGTTAAGTAGGAAAGTCAATGGACTTGCGATTCATGACAAGTCAAAAAACGGAACAACAAAGCTTGGCTAATGAAGAAGAATGCAAATCTGCAGGCGACCAACCACAGGATGGCGACAGGTTGGAACTGCAGAAAGATAAGCAAATAAAGAGAGAAAGAGAGAGACAAATATATGTACATAAAATAGACAATTGCCGAGGGCGCTAAAGGAGGAAGGGGGATGATATTGCATAATTGGCAAGAACTTGGAAAAACGATAGCAATCATTTCCTTTTCCACATCACCGTTTGGGCCAGGCCATCAAACATAAAAATGAATTGGCCTTCGGCTGCAAAAATCTTGTTGTTGTTGTTGGGTATCAAATTAATTCTAGCCTGTAAACGTAATGAAATTAAACGAACTGGAAAGCTTCCTTTTCGAATGAAATGCCTCCACATCGTTGGCATAATTAATGAGAGAAAACCAAAACGCAAAAGCGACTCAAAATTTATTCATATATGAGTATATATTTATGAATGTACTTCAAAATGTATGTATGTATATATGCACTTGTAAGCATGCATATATTCAATTTATGATTGTAATTATTAAATTCGCTATCGGTGTGTGTGCAAAATAATTAGAAATGAAACAGGAAGTAAATCGAAGTGAGCATATTAATAACATACTATTAAAACCATGTGAAAAAACAATGTATGTATACATATATATATATATATATATATATATATATATATATATATATATATATATATATATATATATATACATACGTATGTGCGAATGGGTGAGTATTAATTGAACATTAATAGCCCAAAGTGCAATTAAAATCATTTGTGATTATAGATTTTGTTCGAAAATATATTTAAAAGTATTGTAAAAAAATATGATTCAATTCCATTTATACAAACATTTAATTTATAACAAAATAAGTCTGCCTATATCCTACCAACCAAAGCACAGTGCCTCTCAAACTATACCAAATATTTATATAAGTAGTTATTTATGCATGTACTTGATTTCCACCGGTGTTGTCAAAAGCTTTGGGCGCATAAAACCGTTAATTCGATAGACGTCTCATTAGAGGCAGACATATGAAGATATCCGTTCGTAAATAGAGAAAAGACGAAAAAAAAAACTGTGTGTCACCTCCAAGTTTTGTAGTAAGAAAGCAAAACTTGGCGCCGTTTGATCACCACCCACCCTAAACACAAGCAAAACACACACGCAACTAGTGAGCCAGCCAGCAGCAAAGAGAGCAAGCGAGAGAGAAAGAACGGAAGATCGATAGAATGGCAGAACGGGAGAGCAACAGCTGATCGGAAATGTTCAATCAGAGCTTTAAAACGTAAATGACAAATGCTTGTTCGATATTTTTGAGCTCTTTCTCTCTCTCTCTCCCGGTTTTCCGCACTCAGCTGATTTCTTGTATAATTTCTAACTCATTTTTAATGTTTACTGCTTCACGTACTTTTCAGAGCTGGTCTCGTTTTAGAGTCGCGTGTTTGCACGCTGTCCAAGCGGTTTGACAGGTCCATTTGGGCGGCTTATAACTTGTAGCTTACAGCGTCTAACTCTATAGATGAATGCGCTGGTGTGTGTATCTATGTTGGCCTAAACTAAAACAAAGGTGGGCAAGTTCATTCACCATTTCACCTAATTTTTGTCGATGCTTTTTGCTTTGACTTGGGTACGTTTTTTATCTTTTGCATTGTTCGGAGGAGGTTGATACCTACTTGGCGGGTACTAAACCCGTACTTTTAGTACGTAAAACGTAACTCGTAGTTCCAATACAGAGAGGTCTACCATGAAAAGAACTGTGCTTCTCTGACCTATTTAAACAGCTGGTTGCTTTGAAATTAAATAACAAATACAATTTTGATTTGTTTGGGGAAATTAATAATTAGTTGGCAATAATGGAATATGTTTTATAATAACAATGAATGTAAATGCTATTTGATATATGAAGTACATTTGGATGTGTTTCTCTGCGATTCTCATTCTATGCCGCTTTTTCCCCTTTTTTTAGTTTTACCCTCAATCAGAGGGAGAAAGAGCGGAAGAAGAGAGTTTGTCAGTGCAACAGCACCTGAAAGTCTCGCTTCGCTTCACTGCGATTTGACATCCGGTCTCAAGGTCAACGCAGCAAGGTTGCAAAAAAAAAAAAAAAAAATGTAGGCACAAGTTACCGATGAGCGTAACTCTCTCTCTCTGACTGCCTTAAGAATTGTAAACTCGTGTCGCCAGATGTCGCCAGATACACGACTGCTTCTCAGCAATTGATGTTGTGCGTGTGAATTATGAATGATGAATGAATGAATGCTGATTTGCTCCCATTGCGGCATTGTATGGCGTGTGAATAGTGTGAAAACCACTCAACTAACGAGGGGCACTTGGAAGCGTGCACAGATTAAATAAATAACAAGTGGAAAAGCAATGGTGCATTTCGCTTTTTCAAAATTCAACATTCAAATATCATTTTAATCAAATAGCTATAAGTATGCTATCGACCAATGAATAATTGTGAGGGAATATCTGTAGACATGCATATCAATATCTATAAATAGCTACAGTAATCACTCACCTAAGCGATGATAGAGAATAAAATAATAATTTAATCAATTATCATCTCCTTTTACCCATTTCAAGCAGAGAGATATGCTTAACGTTGTTAAAAATCGCAATTAAAGCACGTAATTGAATAAACCATACGGTTTGCGGATGTTTACAGCACTTAGTGGCGCCATCTATGACCGGTTGTCAGTAGTTGCTAAACACACGACACATTTGAAAATGGTGTGTGTCTTGACTAAAAGCACTGCATTGTCGCTGCTTTTAAAAGCTTCGAAGTCATTTTAGATAGCCAAGAAATGTTGTTATTGTGGCCGAATATTATTTATTGTAAGTTGTTCTTAGTAATGTGCCCTATTTACCTTAATATTTTAAAAATCATATTTCCAACTATCGCTGCTTACGATAAGATAGACATTTAGCTGGAAAACAAACCGTAGAACCATAGAGTTAATGGCACCAATACAAAATAGTTATTAATTAAAGATGATTTGCT
Organism: Drosophila longiperda; assembly: GCA_035042125.1. NCBI lineage: Eukaryota > Metazoa > Arthropoda > Insecta > Diptera > Drosophilidae > Drosophila > Drosophila longiperda. The sequence goes on along the minus strand of JAWNLV010000135.1, from coordinate 152,671 downwards.
AAGAAGCTTTTAGGTTTCACATTTTTGCGATGGGATTTGAACTAGTCTCGATACTCAACTCTGGTCTCTCAACTCAATAAACGATTTAATAAAAATCTTAAACTATAAATAAATGTGCCAATCACATCCTGAAAATGTATACATATGCATATATAATGTATCTGCAAAGTGGCGTCACATTTTAGATATAAATATAAATAATAATTATAAAAGTTAATAATTGTCACAATTCTATTATCTCCTTCTCTCCCTTTCTTATTTTATATAAGACACAGAAAGAGAAAGAGAGAGAATGAGCGCATGAAGTGTGGCAGGAGTCGAACCTTAAAAAGAGAGAGCGAGATAGAGTGCTTGGTGCACAATAACCCGATTTGCAACCAGATTGGCAGCATATTGTGGCAGCACCTCGATTCATTTCAATTCACGACTCACTGCATTTGCGGCATTTGTGGCATGTGCCAATTTCGTGCCTGCTTTTCGTTTGTCAAATTGTGGCAACGAATGCGAAGAACAGATTCAATTGGGTCATCGACGGCCGACGCATTATTTATTACCAACACTGTTTGGCTCTTATCAGTTGCGACAGAAACCAATTTCTAATTTCCCAATTATCGGTTTTCCACTTGACTGCTTATCAGGCGGCAAATACCAATAAAGTTGTTGATTGTGCTTACCTGAAATGAGAGAGAAACAAAAATGCATTTGAGGAATGTGTGTGTTTAATTAATGTTACCAAAAATTCGATAATATTGGGGTAGGCAGGTAGTAGATAGTAGGTAGGTCTCAACCACCTGTCTATTATCTACCAAATACTATTGTGCACAGCTCAAAATAACTAACGAGAATGCACATAAACTTAAGTAAACCATATGGATACGATTGGAATTGTGATAAATGTGGTTGTAGGAATAAGGCATCTTCCAACGTAAACAACAACCACTACAGGCTTGCACATAGGAAGATCTTGTGAATATAAAATGCAAATGCTATTGATTTTTATATGGTGCTAGGTAGGTACCCGATCTGATCTGATCCGATCCGATCCGATCAGATCCGACATCAATTCTTATCACGTTTGCTGCACAGCCTGTCAAATCAAATGTGACGACTGATTTTGAATTCTAGAGTTTTTCTACCTAAAGGCTTTTATATCAAAGTCAGAAACCCCACCCCAACAAGCACTCCGATTTCTCCCTCTTCCCTTCCGCCCACGATAAAGCGCTTGTAATTGATCGTGTCTTTGACATTAGAAAACAATTTCGTAGCCTGTCCGTCTTGCTGCGCCTCTCTGTCTTTCTGTTCATCTGTCTGTCTGTTTGTTTGTGTGGCTTGCCATGAAAATGTAATGTGAAACACGCCAAGAGACGCCGCCAACTGGTGCACGGTGGCTAATAAAGCGCATGGAAGGCGAACGCACGCAGCGACAACAAATCCACTTAGGCGTGCAGCAGGCAGAAGGCAGCCGGCAGCCGGCAGCCAGCAGCAAGAAGGAAGCCAAACAAGGCACTCAACAGCGTCGAGTGAAAAGAGACGTGGCCAAGAGCAGCAACAGCAACAGGCATGGAACAAACTAATCGACTAAAAACTTAAATTGCTATTCAGACTTTTCTTGAAAATCTTTCTGTGCAAATTTCACTTGAAATACCATAAAATGACAGTCAACAAATCATAGTAATGTTTACACAAATAGAAACTTAATTTCAAATTTGGAAGGAGCTTATTATTAAGCATATGTGTGTGTCTGACTATATATGCATATACTCATTCATAAGCCAAGTTGGCAATCTCTCTTTAAATGGCAATTGGCATAAGCTGGAAAACAACAAAAATAATTGTCACAAGTCAGATAAGAGTTTTCGTTTTATTTCAGTGTCGTTGTAAGTTAGCTGGAAATGTTGCAACCTATGACTCAGCTGGCATTAACAAAAAAAGTAAAAAAAAAAATTTAAAAAAAAAAGCTATTTGAGGCACGCCAAGGAATACATAACTAAATGTCATTATAAATTGAAAATATCCGACCGATTGCTCCTATGAAAGCTGTACGATATAGTAGTCCGATACTGAGAGAGAGTTTATAGCACAAATAATAATATTTAGGAAAGCTTGTTAAAGAAAAAAGTATTTTATACATGAACTTAACATTCTTAACCGACTACTGTTCCAATGACTTATATAATGATATGGTAATTCAATCTTGATGATGTTTTGTTTAAATGTGAAGAGCACAAAAGTTAAACATTTTTAGTATGTTTGGTTTTGTTATAGTGATAAAGAACAACGGCAGTCTTATGAATTAGTCAAAGCTATTATAGATTCAACCAGTGTAGCTGAGCCATATAGTGCTCCGTAGAAAGAGAGACAATAACAAATAGACGGACAATCCGCAGATGATTTGGGGAACTAAGTCCGAAATCCGACAAGTCATCCTGTTAGCTGTTGATCTTTTTGGTGTGCTGCTGACCTACAGACAACAATGAAAAGCAACTAAGCACAGGTGCCACGAATTGTTAAGAGGATTTCCTAACTTAGTGCCAGCCAAAACAACAACAACAACAACAACAACAACAACAGCAACAACTATCTAATACATTAACTATGACAACCAATCGGATATTGCGCAATCGAGTTTACTTTTTATTTTTGTATGTTTCTTTTCGTTTGAATTGTGACTGATGCCAGTGGACATCTGAGCGAGTTTCCGCAACGCCGTCGCCTAGCGGCGCCTGTTCCGCCAGCGGGTCAGACAAAGTTCAAGTTGCAAAAGCTGTGCACCCAGGGGAGTTATGCAAAGAGCAGGTTCCACGAGTGAAAGTGATGGCAACAGGTGACGGAGACGACTGCAATGGAAACGACGGAAACGAGTTGCGTTTTCAAGGCAAACCAGCTAAAAATATACACACCGACAGACAGTCATTGTATCAATCAATCTATCAGCCAAGCTATCAATCACTCAATCAATCAGCGCACTATAATTTACTTTTACTTAGATCTTCATCATGCGAACACATTGCATGCGTTTATAAAGTGAAAACCTCAATAATCAAATCAAACAAAAGCCAAAAAAAAAAAAACATTCAGGACAAAATGATTATTATTAATATTATCATTATCATAAAATGTGCATATATATGTTTGTATATGGGTATATGTGGATTATACAAAGGCAGTGATATTAAATGCTGGCGGCAACCGGATTCGAAATCGGTTTCGGATTCAGATTCGCCAAACCAGACGCAGCCAGACCAGAGCCAGAACAAAGTGAATACCAATTTGTTGTTCTGTATAACGCAAAAAAAGAATATAATTTATTGTTCATACAGAAGTAGAAAGAGTTGGGTAGCAGCAGCGTCACAAGAAAGAAAGAAATGTCTTAAGAACGGACAAAACAAACAGTAAGATGATGAGTAAATGATATTTAACCACATGACAAATGTGCAGAACGGCACAGGTAAAAGCTAAAATACCTGTAATTGAATATAGTATACAGTGTGCATTCCACATGTGCAACTGTAATCTTTTCTCTTAGTAACAAGCCATCTGTCTTAAGAATTATAGCTTTATAATCTGGATTCTGTTTAGTGTGTATCGAATATCATTTAAATGACAAACACAGCAAATTTTTTCAACATAAAGAGAAGCATATTCCACTGTATTCTTACAATAATGTGTGCGACATCAGATCTAAAGCTGAACACTGAGCTGAGTAATCACTGTACTGTAGAAAGCGTTAAATGCTAAATGCCCTGCCCTAGCTTGAAAACAGCGCAAACCTTTCACAACCCATAACAAAGGATGGCAACTGCCACTTATATTTCAATAGCTTTTTACAGAACAATCAAATCTCCCCGCTCCTAAAACAAGTGGGACGCCAACGTTCAAGATGAATGAGAATGGAAGGGGTGGGGAGGAGGAACGGGATGGGAAGGGAATGCGAGTGCGAGTGCGAGTGCGAGTGCAAACGTATACGAACGATTACGAGAATGTAATGTCAATCATTGATCTTTTTTTTTTTTAAGTGAGAGAGCAAAGCTGAAACCTTTTCTGAGAACCCGAATCATAAAAGAGCCCCTGAATGACGGACGACAGTTCATTAAAAATAAATTAGAGGTAGGACAGGCCAAGAACAAAACCAGGGATAAGGCCCAAACAGCAGGCACGATCATAAAAACGATAGTTTATGAGCGTTTCGACTGAGCAGCCCAAATAAAAACAAGCGGCTCAACCACAAATTGAAAATGTCAATATCTGACAGAGACAAGGAGACAGGGAGAGAAAGAGAGAGGGGAGAATCTTCAGCGGAAAACCACGACAATAGATTTAAAAGAAATTCTAAGAAATGCCTAAGGTTCGACATTGTAATCAAGATTTCCTTTAAACTTCAAACTAAACTGAGAACATAATTATTCATGAAAAGCTTTTTGAAATCGAATCATTATTATGATTATTATTATTATTATATAGAAAACGAATGCAAAGAATAGAATAGTCTCTGCCTTGCTTAGAAATGTGTGTTTCCTGTATTGATAAGATTTTTTAACATAATTGACGTAACCCTGAACCAGAGCTCTAAGAGTTCAAATAGTTCGTCTGTGGCAGAAGAGCATAAAGCATAAACAGCAGTAAACACAAATACAAAGCACAGTCAAAAAAAAAGAGAAGATGAAAAGAAATAATATTAAAATAAAAAAGAGTACTCTAGTCGAAAGCTCGACCAAGAGATACCCTATATCACATCGTATGTAAGCAAAAATTTAATAAAATATCTGTTCAATATAATGTCAATTTATCGCTAATCGATTTATATCGATATTAGTGAGAACTGTATCATTTCACAAATGTGTTTATTTATCCTTTTGTTTATACACATATGGATTGTTTACTGGGTATATAAACAATATAAATTGCACAACAACCACAATAACAAAATAAAACAACATTAATGACAACTTTTTAATTTTTTTATGTGCTTGTGTTTGCTAGAAGAAAAAGCTTGCTGACAAATAATTTCTTTATGAGCAATTAATTTAACTTTTATTTATGATATATGTATATATTTTAGGTCTTCTTAATGGAAGTGAAATTAAATGCGAGTGGCGCTACGAGCCACTTAATTCCCAAAACATTTTTCGGTTTATTGTCAAATGCCTTGGAAAAATGAAAGCGTCTAGTGCTGACATTTAAAAAGTTGCCCAAAACTTGGTGTTAAATTACAAATATCTGAATCTCCGATCCAGTATTTGATAGAATTTTCAATTACATGTGAAGCAAATTGGAAAATAAAAGTTATTCTTTCTACATTTAGAACCCATCGAATTATAAAACAAAACCTTAGAATATTCGAAGCAGGAAGAGCATGGGCATGAACCGGTTTATAAACCACACAAAACGGACAACTCACTCATCTCTGTGCATATGTCTTACAGGACTATATATGATATACAAATTGACAAACGCCAAAAATGTAATTATTGCTCACTTGTAGTGAACCACATTTATGCAATTATTTGCATGTCAAATGAATTTACAAGGCAACCACTTATGAGGCAAGCGATAAATAGTTGTTTTCTTATTGTTGTTGTAGCGATTTTTCATTCAGTGATTGCTTTTTTCAAGGCTAAGACGCAAAGGCGTCGCTTATGTGGGTGTCGTCGGTCGGCAGGTGTGTGTGTGTGCTCGTATGTGTGTGCACGGTGTGTGTGTCTCTGTATGTGTATGTGGCTGCATAGAAAAGGTTCAGCAGTACTCAACCGGAACGTAGCAGCCGGCAACGGCGGCCACGCCCCGCCCGACAGTAGTGCGAACGTTTTTATACCCTTGCAGGGCAACCACAATTTGTACATGTGCCAGAATCGAACTATCGGACCTATGTATATATATATATATGTTATATATGAGATATATAACACAGTAATAGCAAAATAAGTTATAGGCCAATGGATTTTACTGTGCTGGGGCATGTAATCTGTGGCGTGATAGTTGCTCTTCTTCTGTTTTCTGGTTGTTTTTTTTTTTTTAGCAGTTGAGTTGCTGCTTCAAGTTTGTCGCTTAAGTCTTTTGTTCTGCACATGCCAACAGCAAAGAGAATCTCAATTATTTATTTAGGCATGTATAATTTTATTAATTAAGCGTGCACGAGAACAACAACAAGAATCTGATAGTTGACTAGCATGTGCGCAATTACTCATGTCTTTGGGATGGGCATGCCCTCGAGCCCAGTTGGGGGTGTAATCACCGCCATCGCCATCGTCGTTGTTGTTCTTGTTTTTTGTTTCTGCTGTTGTTGTTGGTGCTGCTGCTGTTCGCTCTACACACGTGCAGCGCCTACGCAAAAAGTTCAGAGCAGAAACGAATAAAATTTAAATAATAAACTGAAACAAATGATGTATTACAACCATTATACCCTGAAAATCTTATAAAATCAAGTTTATTTTAATGAAAAAAATGTTTAAATATTCAAAATGTATTTTAATATTGAAATTGAATGCTAAATATAAATATTTTATGGGACAAATCCATTAAAAAACAGACAGGAAATGAAAAAATTTCAGAACTGCAAATGCCCCAAAAAAAAAAAACAAATTTCGTGACAAATTTATTATGCCGACTTCCATGCAAAGATCAACCGAAAACCTAATAAAAGGAAAAAAAAAAAAATAAACGAAATTAAAAATGAATGTAAGACGATGCTTCAGTCGAAGCCGCTGTTGGCTCCGAACATTTTACGAGCTTTTGTGGCCTTCAGCATTCTTTGCAACGGAGTCGTTTGGCAACACTGACGAACGACCCGCTTGCTCTCTCGCTTAATTTCGCTCTCTCTCTCTCTCTCTCCGTATATTTCCCTCTCCTTTGTTTTCACTCCCACTCCAACAACATGGGCTACATTGTTGTTGGTTAACTTTAGCGAATGAATCATGCATTAAACTTTTAACGTTTTTAGAGGAAACACCTGGATAAATAAAATGTGTGTGTGTGTGTGTGTGTGTGTGTGTGTGTGTGTGTGTGTGTGTGTGTGTGTGTGTGTGTGTGTGTGTGTGTGTCGAATTATTGAACTTTGATTGATTGATTGATTGATTGATTCAGTTTCAAGCATTTCCGGAATGCATTTCCGGAATGCTTGTTTGATCTTTTTTGGACTATCTTTTGATATTTTGATTATGAGTCATTTTTTCTAGAAATGGTATGCCTTATGCATAGACAGGCGCCGTGTTGAGCAAAACTACACGTTTGAAACCCACTTACACATTGGACATTTCCGGCACGGCTGTGAGAACTCAAACTCTTAATATTGGTTGGATGGTTTGTTCACAACCCTTATTCAAAGACTTTATGAGTGCAGCCATTAAAATTAAACAGACGATTATCCAAGTTCATAAAATCTTTTAATAACTTTCAACTTAACTGACGGCTTTCATTATTTTCGATAGTGTTTTTTATTTTTAGATTATTGTTGTTGTTTATTGATTTATTATGTTCATGTATATGCTACCTACACAAATTGTATAACGATTAAGAGCATTTTTTTTTTTTTAAATTATTACCAACTGTTCTTTTACGGTCTTGTGCATTTCCGCAATAAGTTTAACTGTGTATTCTTTATTGCTGTTATTGCAGACTTTGTTTACGACAAATAAAAAAAGTATATAAAGTTAATGATATCTGTATACTACTGTATCATATATCTCTCATAGGAACAATTGATCGACAGATGAATTATTGTATAAAGAACATTTTTGTTTATTTATTTATCCTAACTATATGCACCAGTAATGCCAGTTATACTAACATATTGGTTTACTCTGTTTTAGGTGGGTTTTGTTTCGACTCCGGTCTACAATGTAATCAATATAATCTTTGGCGTGCCTAAGATGGCCGATATATTCAGAGGACGGTGGACATACGCACATATTTGTAGAGACTGCATTTAGTTACGCTTGGTTGATCGTTTCGATTGGGTTACCTACCTACCTCCCCTTCCCATCCCCATTCCCGATAATCATTGCATTGCTGACCAGTGCAGGGGGCGTGCATCGCTGTGGTTTCTACCTGTACCAGTTGGTTTTATGGATCTGATATGTACTGTTCTGTTCGGTAGGTTTCGGTTCTGACACGTACACATTGCGGACAACGAATCTTTCAGTGTGGTAGTGTTGTTGTTGTTGTTGAGACTGAGCACCGGCTGAATGAGTAAGCGCGAAATTGGCACGCTATGAGTGTGGTACTTCGACTACCTACTACGTAAGGGTAGTGCACGCTCTACAGTCGAACCGACCGATCGCATACGCCAGATATGACGGTACTCCAATTGAAATGTGCCTGTGTGCAAGTGTATCTGTGTGGAAGGTTTGGTTTGGCTGGGTCAACATACTGTCAACTGAGGTAACTACAACAATTTCAACGTTAAAAATGAATTTAACTGTTGTCGTTGTAATACGACGAGTAGCACCACAAGCCAAAACTATTGCATACATTGCCACAAGCGCACTCCCAAATGCGAATGCATTCCACAAAATTAATTTGCATTGCAGCAGCAGCAGCAGCAAAAGTAACAAAATTGCTAACGAAACTCAAAACCTCAGTTTCAAAATTCAGTATTCAGTATATTGAAGCTGCAACAATTCAGTCGCAACGTCTCGCACGTTTCTGCGATAAAAGCAACAAAAAAAACATAATAACAAAATAAAATGGAAAAACAAATTTTTGAAAATGGAATGAAAAAAAGAAAAAACAATGCAACGACAATTCCTGATATGCAAATATTTATATGGCCGGACAACAAAGTGTAGAAATGTTAACTTCACTCAGTCGAAATTCAAATTCAAATCAAATTTTAACGTGAACTACATTTTGATATCATATAAATTTGATCATCACATTATTTAGCCACTTCAATCCTATACATAATATATATCATGCTGTAAGTGGCTGATAATGACTATCTGCGAACAGCTGATAAGCAAATTTTTTTTTTAATTGTAGAACAAATAATGTTTATGTGCAAACTGAAATTAACCAAATCATTTGAGTATTTGAGTCAAGGCTGGTTTTAGAATAACATCCTTATCAAACTAGGGATGAAACTTATCTTGTTAGTTAAATATAAATTCTGTAGATAATTCTAAGATGTTTTATTGCAACTGTGTTGAGAAAAAAAGCAGAACCTCATTTGTAATAACTTCATGATGAAATTTCGCTGTACAATTAATTATTGCGAAGGTCAGTCAAAATCGTCCTTTAAAATTATAGCAAATATAAATTGAATATTCATGTTTAACAATTTAAACTATTATAGATTGTGAAAAATTACTAAGTTCCGAGACATTGCCTTTAAGTATTTAACGCTAAACACATATCATTTATATAAATAATAATAAATAAGGCTACAAAATTGTCGAAATTTGAGAAGTTATAAATATATATATACATAAATATATATATATATTAAACCTGACAGAATTATAATCATTTAATTTTGCACTTGACCCAATGCTCATCAATGGAGCATGTCACCGATGACAAACGATGGAAACGCCCGTCTTAAGGTCAAGCCAACGATGCGTGGCATAGCCGAAGAAGAACAGCAGAACGGGGGTTGAGCAGGCAACGAAATGGGGGAATAGTGTTACTAAACATATACATAACATATATAAATGTATATATATATTCACCTTAAACTCGGTGCATAGGTACCTGTCGACAGTTGACTTAAATGGAGACCGAACCTCAGCGAGCAAAGTGTACAAATTAATTTGAATGATGATAATACAAAATGTTGCAGTTATTGTTGCTGCACCTATGCCTAATGGTGTGTGTGTGTATGTGTGTGGTGGAGGGGGGGGGGGGGGAGATGAGCTGTGTGGTGCGAGGCGTTACCGTTACGTAGATGCATGAGTAAAAATTAAAAAAAAAAAAGTGGAGTAGAGAAGAAAAAATACACAAATTTATTTGTTATATTTTAATGATATATTGCCAGGGGAACGCATTGTTGCTGGTGGTTGTTGTTGTCGCTGTCGTGGTTATTTGAGCAGCGCTGCATGCAACAAACGCAACAACAATGAATCGGTAGCAGCAAAAGAAGAACTGTAACGGCGCCTGGCATGCAGAGGGCAACAATGGGTGCAGTTCATGCCACGTTTCAGTTGCCGGGCAGGAAATTCGTTTAATTAATGTGTCAGGCACTCGATGTCGACTCCGACTCCGACTCCGACTCCGAAACCGAATTCAAATCCTTCACCAAAAACACACACACGCACGCACATCGCCCTGAAGTCGCATTGTGGCAACGCATAACAAACAAAGATAGGTTTCCCTGCTGGCTTAACGATTGACTGGCAGATACCCTGTATTGAAATACACACATTTCAGAAAATCTTATGCACAAATCAAAACAATGATTCACCGAGAGTGAAAAATAATACAAAACAAATAAGCTGACGTGAATAAATGCATATAATATATATACTTTACTGACGTGTAGTCAAATTCAAACATTGACTCAACTTTTCTTTTGAATACAGAGCACAACAAACACACCCAACAAAACAAATCAACACGAATCGAAAACAAAGTCAGAAGGTAGACAAGGGACACACGTGCGTGACCAAAATAGATACTCAATTAGTGCGGCAATAAAAGTATTGTAATTGTAGAAGATACCAAAGGCCTAGAGAGTCTAGAGACCGAGTACCGGAGACCAGTGAGACCAGAGACCAATACACCCAGCCTAGGAATCCATTTCACTCTCCCCCTGCGGCGGGTGTAGCAACAACAAGAAAATTAACAACGAGGCGTCGTGAATTTGTGTGGCAAGAAGCAGGAAAATACAATACAAATACCCACAAACAGCCACCCAAAGCCAAATGCAGTTTGATGGAGTAGCAAACATATTTTGGAATAAACAGCTTGTGCCAAATAACATATAATAACTGATTTCTATGTTTGTCTAACAATCTGTTAAATGAAAGAAAAACAATTTCAATATAAAACGAATGCCTGATCCATCCATCCATATATATATATATATATACTTCAAAGGGTTTTAAAATATGTCCATCCATAATTCGTGATAAAATTGTAAGGGCCGACAACAAATGATTTGAATGGGGTTAAAAGTCACAGCTCATCAAATATAAATATTTGATTAGTAAAATAAGCTAAATAGTGATAAACAAAAAAATTAAATAAATGTGATATATATATATAAATATGTAGCGTGTTTTCCAATGAAGAACAAATATATTTCCCATTTCTAAATGTGTCTAAATTAGTATGTATTTTTTATTTGAAAATGTGATCTGAAGTCTTATTTACAGCTTAATTTCAACAAAGTTGGTTAATGTGATATCAATCAATATCAATTAATTCTGAACAAGTGTTTATACAAGTCTTTGGAAATAATCAATAGTTAAGACTCGATTTATGTGCATGACGAATGCATTGCAGTAGAAACAGTCGAATTGTCCAGTTTTCGATTGTAGGCGTTGCAATTGGATACAAATAGAAATTGTGATGACGTGTTTTGTGGGCGTGCAAATTGGTGTTGGAAATTTTTTCAATTACAAAGCACCCGAAAAAATAGCAGCTAACTTAATGCTGAGACTCGGACAACGATTGGAGGAGAGTTAAGACTGGAGAATGGAAACTGAGACAATAATTCAATTGAATTTCAGGCCTAATTTGGTCAAGACAAGCTTCAAACCAAGCCAATGCATGGCAAGGCAAGGCGAGGCGAAGCAGCCCACAAGCTCAGGCACAACAATACAATCATTATGATTTACATGCATACAGATACGTAGATATGAATAAATATACGGGTATTAGTATCTAGGTAGATATTATACGACAATTGTATTGGCAGTATTCGACGCCCCTTAAGCTGTAATGACGCAGTCATATACATATATAATTGAATGTATATGTATATATATATATATATGCCATATGTTGTGGCTGTTGTCATGGCAACACAACAAAACGCAGACAACCCTCATAAGGTGTACCAACTACCCAAGCTCAATAGTCGCCTGACTATTCCGTCAAGGTGGGCGCAAAAATTAAAACGCAATTGATTTTTATACCCTAGAAACAATTGAGTGGGATACACTCAGCTCGTGTGTCACTTGAGTTGTAAAATGCATTTCCATTTCAGTCCACATATTCTACGAATTTGTGTTTTAGCAAATATTTTACATAATATTATACAAATATTGAACTGAAAACGTCTACATTTGTGTTTTTTTAATCGAAGTTAATTCACTTGTTTTATGGATAGAGTGTTTCTTATTACAATATTTTAATGTCATGTGCAAGCTAAACAAAGTTTATATAGTCTAGAGTATTATTTAGTCACGCATATCAATTGATTTCAACGCTTTAACGTGTTCATATATATATATATATATATATATATATTTCTTGCGATCCCATTCTGTTGCATTGCACCAAAGTAGGGGGGAGTTTTTGGGGCAGAGGGGCGTTCCATTATGGTATTAGACCCATAGCTATAATTGGCTTGCATTCTAAGCCAAACGCTATGGAATTTTGAGGTTAACAAAAAGAAAAGCCTTGTAGCGATTTGAGAAAAAAGGTTTCGCACATTCGCTTGGAAAACTTGGAAAATGCGTAAGAAGCCCCTTAAAAATGTTCAGATCGTATCAAACGTGTACCACGCGAAACCAAGTAAAATAAATGAACTCAAACCAAATAAAGTTAACTCAGCTTATGATTGGGCTAGTTAGGGGGACTAAAATTATACTTAAACTTATGCTACAATTACAAAAATTTGTGTGCATTTTGCACAATGCTTTGACTTGGGTTGCACTGCTGCCTTGCTAGCTGCGATGAGGACCTAGACATCGGATGGCAAAGGGGAAACTGCTGACTACTGCTGCTGCTTGTGCTCCTGCTGCTGCGGCTGTGGCTGTGACTGTTGCTGAGCGCAAAAACCAGTTTGGATTTCCGGTTATGTACTTGAAATTGTTTATCTTTATAGAAGCCGATGGCCAACCAATATCAACCAATTATCAACAAAACTGCGTCTACACCTTGCAACGCGTGTAAGCCCCGTATAATCTAACCTGACCTCTTAATGACAATACTTGAGAAATATCCCCAGTTCAAATTCCTTGACACATTTACAAATATTGTTCTAATTACATATAAAAATATTTATATATCTATATATATAAGCATTAATTCGATATAAGCATTAATTTATTTTTAAAATGTACTCTGAACAGGTGTTGAGTTATTTCACGTGAATTATGGATTGTGGCGCCCAATTAGAGCGCACTTAAAATGCGCGCATTTTTTGAATATTTAACTGGCAAAAGTATTTTTGCGCCAGCATTCAGCAACAGCTCCATTGAATATTTCTCTCCTGTTGTTTTCGTTTGTCATGACGAAATTATTTACAAATTGCGAAAAACAGGTTTTTCGCAAAAGAATTCCCAACAACACCAGCAACGGGAACTGAATGCTCAATGAATCTTTTTTTCTCAGCTGCCGCTGCCACAACCCAAATGCTTCTCTGTTCGCGCTTTGTGCCGAAAACAAAATTAAAACAAACAAAACTCACGGATCAAAAAAAAATACATATACACAAAAATAGCACGCCCAGTTACCAGTTGAAAACTGACTAAACTAAGGCGATAAGAACGCCCACAGAACACACAGATACAATCCTAACAGAGACAAATTGATTTAAAAATAATAGGTATTGATTATATAAGTTGGCAATTTTCTCTACGAATAAGCTTATGCTATTAATAAGCACTTTTTCAGAGACAAAAAAGATTCATGAATTTATAAGCAACAAATAATAGTAAATTTGTTTTAATTTAAAGTAAGCCAGGAATAATTCTTTAAAGAAACTATTCTCAGGTATATATGTGTATATATATATATATGTATAAAGTTGGACAAGTTGCTCATCTGAAGAGTGAGATAAACATCTATTATGTGGCTTATGAACAGCAAAATAAATCAAATAGTAGCTTTGAAAGCGAATCCGTTGGTATCAAGGAAAGGGGAGAGAAACTTTTGCTTACGGCTATCAACGGACCATGTGCAAGAATTTGAAATCAGAGCCAGAATTTTTTGTTAATACTCTTTCACGGGGTATTATTGATTTATTGTTAAGTGTGCAACGTATTTCCGAAGACTAGGCCATATAGCTATATATACCTGTATATGCAAATTACTATATCAAATTGTGCTCATTGACGGAATTTATTTATAAAGTAAATTTAGAGGAGAGCAATTGGACTTCGGTGTGCAAGGCCAAAATCTATTCTTTCTTTCATGTTTTTTTTGCTGATGTGGCAATTTGTGTGCCGTTGAAGCATTAAATTGCATAATTAGCAAGTTCCCAGCGGAGTGTAGAGCGATAGATAGATAGATACGTACGTATAGCAGTTGGGTCTGGGTCTGGGTCTGGGTCTCACTCAAACACACACACACACATTTATATATCTATATGTATGCACACGCGATCGCGAAATGGAAAGCGTTATCTATTTTTTAAAGCTTTGCAGAATTTGCAGCTGACACAGTTTCTGCCACAGCCACTGACAAACAATTGAGAGTGAGGCAAGTTATCTGTCAAATTCTCACGTTGCACACAGATATGCAACAAATATCTAAACAATTTCTTAACCGGAAATACAAAAAGAAAAAAAAATAAAACAAACCACCAAATAATTATAATGACTTAATCAGCTCCAAAGCCATTATCATTATAATGATGAACATGATTAACATATTGAAATTATTTGATTTTCCGTTGGTGGCATATTTCTTTTTAGGGCTTAGTCTGATATTCGGGTTTTCTTTTTTATTTATTGTTTTTGTTGTTCTTTTTGATTAATTACAAGTGCTGGAAGTGCATGGGTGCCGCCCGGAATCAGAAGAGACCTACACCAACCATACGATTTGTCTTGTTCTCTTTCTTAGGCATAACAGCGTACCTGTCCCTCTGTACCCTCTATGCCAGAAGGGAGTAGCTGGGGCCCCCAACTTGTAGCCTATGAGAAGTTGAGAAATTATGAACTGCTCTCTTCTCGGGATCGGGTTCACATGAGTTCAAAATGCGAGCCACTGCCTTTCCTCCCCCTCCTCCCCGTCGTCATTAGGTTATGTCGTAAAGGTATTTATTTACTTCTTGTTGTTCTTGCATTTTTCATTTGTATTCTGTGTGCCTTAGTTCGTTTTTTGATTTTGTTTGTTGCTGTTATCTTTTCTTAAGCATTTACATACATTTGTGTCTTCTTTCTTACTCTTTCTTTTTACTAAAAAAAAGGTCTCTTACATTCAACACAAAATGTTCTAGAATATTTATAACAAGATGGAAGCGAACAGTTGAAAAAGTGTATTTATCAAGTTTATTGTCGGTTCCAGTTATTTTTTTTTACTCGTTTTGTTTGTTTCGTATTCCAGTCCAAAAAGAGTATAAGCTGTGCGACTCGAATCCTCGAAGTATATCATTTCTATCATGTTTGTATTTGAAATCATTTGCTAGTCAACCATTTTTTTTTATATTGGAACGCCGCTTATTCAAATATTTTACCTAGCCGCAAACACATTCCGGTCTCCTCTAAAATCATCTTTCCCAGGCCGATAATAATTACATCACACACACAAACGCAGAGAAAAACACACACAACAAAAACAACTATTCTCTTTAGCTTCTTTTTGGGTTTTCGTTTTGTAATTATAAACAACTGACACTCAAGTGCAGCATTTCCGTTGCCCGATCAACAAGGGGATGAAAATATATAGTCGTGTAGGGTGAGGAGGGGGTACGGGGGTAGTTACTCACCTTGCCGGCTGCCTTTTTGTAGCGTCGCGTCGCCTCGCTGATCAAATCCCGTACGAGAAGCTCACCAGGGCCGCAGGGCACCAAAATGCGAAGATCGCCGAAACAAACAGTAACCTTCATAGTTTAACGATGATAACACACTTTTGATAACTTTTCTTAATTACATTCGTTATTTGTATTAATAACGATACACTTTAGAGGGAGGCATATGTATTATTATTGTTAATGTGGATACATTTTATGCTTTTCGGTTGCTGTTGCATTTGGCTTTGGCATCATCTTTTCTATTCATCTGCTCCTCTGCAGCTGCATTCCTATGTTTGTGTGCGTGTGCATATGTGTTTGTATGTGTGCGTGCGTTGCTTTTCATCTAGCTGGCCGTGCAGCATTGGTGGAAACGAGATGGCACACAGTACACACGCTTAAAGGACTACCGCTGCGGCTGCGCACTTGACAGCAGCTGTACACACTCGAGTAGATATAAAAAAAAACGTTTTTTATAGTAATACTTTGTTTTCGTCTTTTATTTTTAATGCAGAAGCCGCTCGTCACACGAACTTCGATCTCGCTCTAGCCCTTTATTAGTTGCTATTCGCGTTGCTTTTGTTCGCTGTTTTGTTTATTTACCACATTTCACTGCATTTGCTTTGTAACTGTTGTTGTATGAATCACACGCGCAGTCGTCATACGAAAAACAAGTTACAACAACACACGCAACACACACAACAGGCCAAGATCATCGGAAACGCAAAAAAAAACACGTTAGACAACAACAATAACACACAACACTGCACCCCAAAAACTGCAACGGCAATTTCAGTTATTTGTTTCCACTACAGAGAAAAAAAATAAGAAAATTGTTCGCTTAATTTGCGTTGAAGCCGCGGTTTGATATTATTGAAGAGTTAAAATGTCTCATTTATTTGTTCTACCAACTGGTCACACATATTCTGCTCGATCATTTCTAGTCGCAATGTCGTTTCGTGGTTATCTTCGCTTTTATAAGCTAGCGTCGCTTTGCTTTCAACTTTTTATCATTATCTTTTGTTTTGCTTGCACCAACAGTTATATGTGCATTTGCAATTGATTCGATCACAATTCCACACAATTATCGTTTAGTAGGTCTTAACGTTTTATTTCAAAAACAAAAAATAAAAAAAAAACAAAATTTATTGGCGTTGAACATGCGCTGCGTTGCGAACGCTGTCTTCGCGTTAAATGCTAACAACAACTACCGATGACTGTGAACAACGATTTGCCATTGGCTCGACTTATCGGACATGGTATGAGTTATTTATAAAATATCGATAGTTTGCATGAAACATCGTAAAATTACTAATTTAATTGAATGATCATTTTTGATATGCTCATTTGAAATTGTTTAAATTTCAAACAGTTCCAAATCTTTTAACAAATGAATATGAAACTCTGGGTCTTGTACAAAATAGTTGCTTAATTTTAAGCTGCTTATTAGTAATTGCAGGTTTTCTTTATATCATTTATTTTCGCCCATTTAAGACTTCTGTTTTTCGCGAAATCCACTATTCGAACAATTAATTTATTTCCCATTAAACTAAAGTTTTAAAATTTTTCAAAATTCCACATTAATATTCTTTACACTGAAATTAAATTCATTTGCTTATGCCGTTTAAATCAAACAAGGATTGACTTTTGAAGGAGGCCATATTGAAAATACGCGCGTTATCGAATATACTTTAAATTACTCGATTTATGTTATTGGAAAATATATGGCAATATTGGCAAAAGCCGATAAGATACCAAATAAGTAGTCTAACATCTTCCAGCTAAGCTGCAAATGTATATCGTTTGAATAAGATCAATGTAGTTTGTAGTAATTTTGCAATTTTTCAGGCAGTGTGGCAACCTTTTGTTTTAACATTGCCTTTCGATATATGAACAGATGTTGCTGGACTAATTTAAAGGAAATAAATTGACGAAAAGAGCGAACGCGGAATATTATTTATTTATGCTTAAAACAATTAATTTATTGAACATGTAATAAATCAAAGCACGCACAACGTGCAACCACGTGCAACCACGTGCAACCCACTGCACTCATAAGTAATACAAATACCGGTTGCAACAACAACTGGCATGGCGGGGACTCATTCGAAGGGAGCTTACAACTACAAGACACTGCTGTAAGTACTCAACTTGTAAATGTGGATGCATCATGCGCTTATAAATTCGTTCGTCATTTTGCAGATGCACAAATATACCCGAACTTTTTCTCGACAAATTTGTGGCGCGATCGCATTTCGGTCGCTTTGGCATTTTGGTTAATTTTGTGCTGCGTCCGTGCCGCATGACCTGCACTGTTAGCTATGCAAGCGAATCGGAGGCAGAGGTGGCCCTGCGCGAGGGCGGCATCTACAACGGGCATAAATTCGAAATGAGCTATGCGGAAATGGAGAGTTCACCAGCACAGAAGACCGAGGAGTGGGTCGATCCCGATGTGCAGGCCGAACTTAGTGCATTGAGCGGCGCCTGGCGCACCGAATATCCAGTCGGAAACAAAGCCATCGGCAACGTAACGAAATCAGCAGCTGTCTACAGAGACAGTGCAGACGCAGCCGTAGCAGCAACAACCGCAGCCGCAGCAGGAACGCCACTCGGCAATGGAGAGTGGGAAAAAGCTGGAGATCGTGAACGGGAAAGACATCAGAAGCAAGCCAGACAGGAACTGAAGGCAGTGATGCGCAAGCCAGCGCACACCAGCGAGGAGAAATATCGCATTCTCGATGCACGCGACAAGCTGATGCGCCTGAATCAGCGACGCGGCACATCAGTAACGGATGCCCAGCGGCGATTGCAGGGCCACTGCCCGGACATGTGCCCCGAAAAGGAGCGGGTGCTGCGCGAATTTCAGCGCCAGGTTGCCGTCTACGAGCTGCAGCCCAACTCCGATGAGCTAATTTCGCATGAGCGGGCACTCAAGCAATATTCGCGCAGCAGCGCCGATCAGGAGACACCACTGTCTCACGAGCTGCGCGCCGAGCCGGCGCTGCACATGACCATGATCTATCTAATGCATGAGATAATGGACATCAGTGAGCGGCAGGATACGCATTTGGGCGATTGGTTTCATTTCGTTTGGGATCGCACACGCTCCATACGCAAGGAAATTACACAACAGGAGCTGTGCTCCCTGGACGCCGTCAAGCTGGTGGAGCAGTGTGCCCGCTTTCACATCCATTGTGCGGCACGCCTGGTGGCCGAGGATCCCAGCGTCTTCGATACCAAAATCAATGTCGAGAATCTAACGAAATGCTTACAAACGCTCAAATACATGTACCATGATCTGCGACTAAAGGGCGTCCAGTGTCCGCGCGAAGCCGAGTTTCGCGGCTATATTGTGCTGCTCAATCTGGCGGATGCCAACTTCCTGTGGGACATTGGCCAGTTGCCGGTTGAGCTGCAGAACTGTCCACAAGTCCGACGTGGCATTCAATTCTATTTGGCACTGAACGATACGAATTTCGTGCGCTTCTTTCAGCTGCTGCGGGAGCCGGAGACGAGCTACTTAAGTGCCTGCATCCTGACCACATACTTTCTGCGCCTGCGCATTCTCGCTCTGCATCGTCTCGTCCAAGCCTATCGAGCACCGCGCAAATATAAATTTTCCTCGCTGCCAGTCAGCTTTATACGCCAAATTCTCTTCTTCCCCACTGACGCTGAGGCAGCCGAATTTGTCGGCTGCTGCGGTCTCAATGTCAACCAGATGAATCTTGTCGAACTCACTCGCGTCCACTCGCCGGAGCATTACAAACTGCGCCGTCAAATCGAAGTGAGTGTCAACTAACAAACCATCTAATAATCCTTCAAATATGTGTGATCCAAATAACTTCATCGGAATGAAAAAGATTTCTTTCTTAACAGTCCACATAGCGCTGCATAAAATTAAGAAAACTTTCATTTCTCTCTTTTGATGAATTTTAGATAAATTTAAAATAATATAATTAAGAAACTTTAGTTAGCAAAATGTAAAAGTTTCATATTAGATCACTTTAAAATGCAGATCAAAAGACACATATTTTTCTATATCTCGATCTCTTTCGCACCATTTAACTATCTCTTTCTATATTGCATTCAGCTGGTGGAAGCGAAGCGTCAGCAGAGCGTAGGGGAATGCATCTGCGGGGAACCGTTGCCGCCGAAAGCTCTTTACTTAAATTATCGGCCGCACAATAGCTTCAATGGGCAGGGCTATCTGAAGAGTAGCGCCTGGACTGCCCGGGATCAACTTGACAACGGCGGTGCACTGGAGGAGGAGGAGGAGGAAGTGGCGGCGGCGCAGGCGTACAATGATGAAGCCACAACGAACGGTGACAAGCAAACAGACACAGCAGCAGCAACACCATTACAAATGGATAATCTGTTCAAGGTGCCACTGATCTCGGCGCCAAGTTCGCCCAGGATGAAAGCAACAACACCGCCGCCGACACTGCCAGCGCAGCAGGCACCACAGCTACAGTTGCAGCCAGCGCAGATGAACAGAACTGGGTTCATGATTACGCTGCCTGCTCCGGGCACTGGTGGCTTAGGGCCAAAGGCCGGTGTGCGGAGTTTCACCACAGCCAAGACGGCGCCTGCCGCGAACCAATTGCGTCAGCAAAAGGCCGCCGAGGATGCCAAACTGGCTACATTGCAGCAAGCAATTGCGGCGGCCAAGCAGCGCGAACTGGAGCTGATGGAGCTGCAGAAGGCAAAGGAGGCACAGGCGGAACGTAGTCGCCAGGAGCGTCAGCTTAAGCAGCTGCTGGCCAAAGAGGAGGAAATGCGCGAGCAGCTGGCCAAGGAGGAGCAAGTGCGTCAGCAACAGGCGGACGCAGCAACAGCAGCAGCAGCCGAGGCCGCAGCGGTTGCAGCCGCAGCTGAGACAAAACGCCAGCAACTAAAGCGCCGCCAGTTGCAGCTGGAGAAGCGCAGCGATGAGCTCCTGCGCGAGCACATCGATCAGCTTGTGGAGCGCATATGTCGACAGGAATGGCAGCTGCACAAAAACACAATGGATCTCTACCAGACGCTATCGGACCAGCAAATCGCTGAGCTTGCCCAGCAGCAAGTGATGCGCGCCAATTACGAGGTGAAACTAATGCGTCACTATTGGCAACGCTGGCGCAGGTATCGACGTGTCCAACAACACAAGGATGCCCTCGTTGCGTGTCTGCCTCTCAGCTTTTGTGCCGTGCTGCCAGAAAAACTGATGGATGCCAGCGAATTGGAGGAGCCGTTGCGGCTGATGCGTCGCTATCGTCAGGGGGAATCGTGCGACTTTAGCCGACTGCTGGCGGGCATGGACAATCAGTGCTCCCTCAAGCTGGATCTGTGGGAGCTATTGGCGAGCACACTGCAGCAACAGCAGCAGTGCCAGCAGCGCCACTATTTCAAGCTGCTACTCTCGCTGCCCGAGGACAGCTTTGGCCTCGTCGTCGAGCACGCCCTGGATCGCGGTCTGCTGCGGCAGTCGGCGCAGAGCGATGCCCCAGCAACCGGTTACAACGAGTGCTATATGCACGGACTCGCCAACGATGTGGCGCTCTGCGTCCACAAACTGAAGGGCATGCAACAGCAGCAGCAACATCAGCAGCAGCTGGCTGATGCAGATGGCATCATTTTGTTTGTGGCTGCCAAACAGTTGGAGGAGGCACGGCAAAGATTGCAACATTTATGCAACAATAGTGGCTGCGGCTATGTGGCAGTCATTGTCCAGCAGCAGGAGGAGATGACGCAGAACCACCAGCTGGCGAAGCTATTGCACTTGGACACCCTACGCTCCTATCGCATCTACAATAACGAAACGGTGGCACTTGGCAAAGAGAAGCTGCAATTGGTGGCGCTTCTGCAATGCGGTGTTCAGTTTTTGGCCAAGCAGCCGCATCGCAGTCGCGGCACGTTGCAGCAGGCGCCGTTGCACGAATGGCTGCTGCATCATTTGGGCGACGAGGTCTATAGCAGGCTGCGCTATGCATGCGAACAGGATGCGGCGTTTGGGCGGCACTGTTCGCAGTCACCGCAGTTCTGTGCACAGTTGTACAATGAGGCCGTGCGTCGCCTGCAGCTGGTGGCCGGCGAGCGGCTGGTTGAGCTGCCGCAGCTGCCGCATGAGTTGCGCTGCTTTGTGAAACCACCATCAACAGCTGCGGATGGTCTGCCCAGTCGACTCGAGTACTTCATCGACGGCTGGCAGGCGCCGGAGAAACGTGCACAGACTGTCCAGCTGCTGGAGCAGGCGAAGCTACCGCCAATGTTGCCACTGCCGCCGCATCAGCAGCATCATCAGATTTGCGAATGGCTGCTCAACTATGCCCAGCTGAATGCCGAAGAGTCGTTCGTGGAGGCGCTGGCATTGAGTGGCACACAAACGTTGGAGCTGCAGTTGAAAGCGGGCAGCGTTAACTATCTGGACATTGTGGAGATCTTTGCCAGGGAACGCTTACTCTTTGTGCTGCGTCGCAACGAATCTGCCCTGCCAGCTGCCATTGTCTACAGGCGCGACACTATGCAGAGCTCCTTTCAAAATCATTGGTACTACGAGCTCCAGCCAGAAAATATCGCAACAGAACACGAGCAGCAGCATCAGCAGGTGCAGGAGCAGGAGGAAGCGACGGCAACGGAGCCATACATTTTTGAGGATGTGCTGGTTCAGGCGCAAACCGCGCTTGATAACCATCAGAAGCATCGCATCGAGCGCAAAACGTTAACAATTTTAAAACAGTCGCTGGACAAACAGGTGTCGACAACCCATCGCTTAGATCGTTACTACAACGCCCAGAACGGAACATCCGAAGATTATCAACGAGACCAATTCCAACTAGCTGAGAATCAGTCAACGCTGCCGGCCAACAAGCGGCTGCGTCTCAGTTCATCCGCTGACTCTGATTCCATTGCGACATTGTATCGCACGGAGCACCTTCTAACTGACAGCCAAACTAGCGAACAGCGACGCCGTCAAGTTCTACAACGTGCCAAGAAATATTTATAACCACTGCCGCATTTCCTATTATGTAATAAAAGTTTTTCAATTATAATAAATAAATTTAGTGGATGCATACATTTCAATGTGCCTGTTTTGCAAAAGCCGATGCAAATTCATAGTTTTTCAAATTCGAGAGCCCCTTTTTTACTGCAACACAAAACAGCGACTTTTAAAAAAAATCAAGCCATTATTTCATTTATGTGCAGCTTAAAAGTATTCCTTTTTTTATTGCTAATTCGGATGTTCTAACGGAACTAGTAAATGATATGTGTGCGATACTATCGATAAGAGTTTTTTGAGTATCGTCAGTTATATTTGGCGCGCAAGTGTTGCACTTGACTATCGATTAAAGTAGAGGCAGCTTTGTGGTTTAATTCACTTTATTAACACCGGCGCAACTTGTGATATGTTTATCATAGTTTTGACAAATATTAGCATATATTTATTAAACAAAGTCTAATAATTTCAAATTCCATTATCGAAATTAGTGAGATATTTTAATGAAGCTCAGTGGGAAAACTGTATCAGTTGAGCTAACAAATCGCACTTAAATGCAAGGCACAATCACTGGAGTCGATGTGGCGATGAATACCCAGCTAAAGAGTGTTAAGGTGACCATAAGGCAAAGAGATACCGTACATTTGGAATTGCTGTCCATCCGATGCTACAAAATACTATAATTCATATTGCCGGACAGTCTCCCACTGGAAACGCTGCTCATCGATGATACGCCAAAGTCAAAGAAAAAGACATTGGATTGGTTGAAAATCATGGATGGGGCAGTGGCAGGTGCAGAGACAATGGCAAGGGCGGAGGCAAGGGGAGAAGCAGTCGTAGTCGTGGAGAACTGCTCGGATTTGGCAAAGGCAGGCCACCTTCACATAAAATATATAGTTATGAAACAAGCAAATATGAATCTGAATGAATCTGAATATGAATTACGAATTACAAGCGCTCGGTACAAAAACATTTGGGCTACTTTTAAAAAATAAAAAATGGTGGCAATTAAAGTGTTAGTTTTGATCTGCTAAAAATATATTTAAAGAAAATGCAATATTAATTAAAAACACAATTTCGTATGTCGAGACAATAATATCCTGTTTTCGATTTTAACCATAAATTGGTCACAGTCACACCACCCCACGTTAGAAAACTTTACACATCAGGCCCAAAAACTAAAGAATTGAAATTCTTTGAAAGAAAGGACAGATAGAAAGGATGCGAGCCACCTGCAATATTGTTGCTACTTTCGCACACATAGAATAATTCTTTACCTGCTCGGACGCATAGCCATAAATGGGTGGGTTTCTATTACATCAGAGAATATGTCGCAAAGAATACAAGTAAAACATTGACATGCGTTCCTTGCTCCTTGCCTTTTGCCACTAATTTCATGAGCCGCACCAGCCACAGATGCTTTTAAGCCCGGAACCCATTAAAAATATATATATTGGTTTTGTGCAAATGTTCGTAGCATGCAAAAAAGCATCTCCGACTTAAGTATTTATATTCTTGATCACGTGGGATCAAATGAAAAGTCAAAGTAAGTTGAAAATAGCCCTAGACGGGGGAGGTCATCTACTGTGGTGGAGGATCCACAACGTGCTACACCACAGGCTGGCCTTGGTCCAGGAGCTATGGGTGTACGATGGAGTGATAGACCTGTACCCGGCTGATTCAAAGATAATCTGGGATCGAAGGAATACAGCACCCAGAGCATGAATTATGGTGAGGAGGAGTATTAACTATATTATCCTTTTAGAATTCCTCACTAGAGACTGTATTCCAATATTGGTACAAACCATTGGTAGTGTGGTATCTATAGTAGTAGTGTCTGCAGAAGTCGCAGCTTGCCCACCACAAAAAATAGAGGAACTGGTGGAAAAAAAAATGTGTGCCTCACGATTTGGGAGACATCACTTTAAGGGGTGGCTAACTCACATACTTTATATAGTCCAGTTAGGGGAAAAATAACGAGTGACTGGTGTACGGAGGTTGGACTCAACATAAGCCCTACTAAAACGCTCATCGTTTCGTTTACTATTTGATATAAGTTACAGAGGATGAAGCAAATACGGCTTTTAGGAAATTTATTAGAGACGAGCAAAGTTTTTATCAACTATTGGGTCACTTTTGATAGTTGGTTAAACTTTGGCACATATTTCAAGCTGAGGTGTGAGCCATAAGGAGAAGTGCCGAATTTTATCTAATAGGTCGCAGTACAGAAACCCCCAATTTATATATATAAGTTCTCGTATATCCAATGGTTTTTTTTCTTCAGTGACTGTGCCTGCTTACATTCGGGAGCAAAACTTTTTGAAGAAAACTCTGCCAATAAAGTATATCGTATTTGAGCTCTCTCGACTTCAGCATTCTTACTTGCTTTGTAGTCAACTTTAGGTCGATTTGACGCTTTTATGTTTTGTGTTGTGCTTAGTGCTACAATGTTTCAGGATTAAGTCGTGGTCCTGAGAATAATAAGGACAGCACAATGGAGAGGAGTATTTATACGAAAAATCATTTATTGAGTAAATTTCTTTTCGATTTCTTTTTTCACATGTTCACAAAATTTTATTTTTTTTTTATTTTTAACATATTAGCTGGGCTTGGTATTAGCTCGATGCTGGGTTATTCAATAATGGGTTGATTTGATTTCATGTACGGTAATGTAATTGTGGGAGTTGTATTTATTGAGTGTATGGGTGTACATATGTAAGTAGTAGTATGTTGTGTTGTGTTGTGTTGGATTTTCACATTTTCTCTAGCATTTAACATTAAATTACACCGAAAAGTAAAATTGCTTAAACTAAATATACACAATGTATGTTTGCATACTTATTTTGTTGCCATATAAGCAGACCCTTGGGACTGGCCAGAAACTCTGTATTTGGACACCTTTTCTTTATAGGAATGAAAGTATTTATGCATGTTAACACAGGTTTTGCAAATAAAGGTTAATTTCCTGTAAATATTCTTTAATATGTAGTTTGCTTTTTAATCTAAACTATGATACAACTGACACTGAGAAATCTTTCTTATGGTTTTAATATGTTTTTTTCTCTTTTTTTTTGGGATTTTTTTGCAGAACTTTTTGAATAATTTTCCATTTATAATTTTGTTTAAATATCAGATAGGAAACAAACATAGAGCTGATATATGTATGTATGTAATTACTATAGGCATATGTATGTAGTTATGTATGTATGGATGCTAGATTCATCACCCGTAAAACATTTTGGATTTGGCTACTGTTGCACTTGATTATTCTCAATTTGGTTACGTTCACAATTTAAACAATAATATATATGTAATTAAATATGATTTTATAGGTTTTTTTTTCTTAGTATAGAAAACAACAAAAATGGACGCAAAATTATTGTTATTTGTTTTTTGTTTTCTTTTCGTTTTTTTATGTATAAGTGTATATAATAAGAATTTATTTTCGTTTTGGTTTTTTCGTTCATATGCAGATTTAAATACATAAGTATTTTGTTTTGTTAATGACCCATTTTGCTTTTATGTTTATTTAATTATATAGGAATATGCAAAACGTACACTTAGTATAAATTGTATTGTAACTAGTATATAAATGCAGCTCTAAAACTTGTTTTGCAATTTTTTTATTTTCGTTTCTTTTTTTGTCGCCATTCAAGAACATTTAATTATATTTCTATAGAAATATTCAAAGCTGAGGTAGTATTCATTTAACTTCTTTTAGATTTTATTTTCTTTTTGTAATTAAAGTATATTTAAGTAAGTATGTATCGTATAAATGTCTATATAATTGTTCTCACACGCATTTCACTTTTGTTTTTTGCCTTTGCTTGTGAGTATATTTTGTATTTGATTTTTGGGATTGTGTCCTGAGGTTTACTCTTATTACTCCTGCAGATAACCCTTAATTTTGTGGGTATTAAAATCACCATTTATATAGAATTCTGCTTTAGGTAGGCTGGAATTTGGGATCATTGCGTGTACAAATGTACATACTGTGTATGCATCACATTAAAATCGTTCGACCCAAAACACACATCGATCGAGATCGTTTGCAATGGAACGTCGGGCATTGGATTCGACTTGAGCTCGTAAAAAAGGAAAAACTGAACCACAACTAGAACAAAAAATATACAATAAATAAATAAAAAGATGTGTTTTTTGTTGGTTTTTTTTTTTTTTGTAATATTTTACTGTTTTTTTGTTTTGTTTTGTTATATTTAAAATATTTATAGATATTTAGTTCTGTAATGTAGATACAATGTACAATGTAGATACATTATGCTGTCTACAACAATGTTGATTATTTATGTAGATTAATGAACTTAACATGTAAATGTAGACGACGCAAAAAAAAAAACGTTAAACTATAGATAGGTAATTTAAAAATAATTAAAGTTAAAAATAAAAATATTATAAAGTTGTTATTTTTAACATTAAAAATTAATGTTTTCTGTATGTTTTTTTATGTTTTCATGTTTGTTATTTTGTATGTATTATATTTATATTTTTTCCGATTTTGTATTTATGAACTCCTACTTTGCTTGCCATATAAATGCTAATGTTTGCGTGGGGGTGGGGAGCGTGGTGAAAGATCCAGCGAACGGTTTTAATTATAAACTACTATCACACAGGCAAACCGATTGCTGGATATGGTTCTTTTTATATATTTTATTCTTTTGTTGTTGTGGGGAAGAGATGAAAGAAATGTTTAACAAAATGGCGTAGGTTTTGAATGGGTTTGCATTTAAGGAATATATAAAAATCTAGCAAAACAATTTAATTTGAAATTAATTAACCGATAGTTTAGTTGTACATATAGTTGTATATATATGTATACATATAAGATTATCATATGTATTGTAATTGGATACGATTAATGTTTGTGTTTATATATGTACGTCTATGTGTGTGTGTGTGAGTGAAATGAGGCCCAATTGGCCATTTGCCCATCATTTTGAGCTGGTTTCTTTTTTCAAATGCAATAAACATAACGGTAACTAAATATATGTTGTAGCTCAGTCTCCAGTTGATTACCGTATGAATTTATTCCAGTTCCAAGAAAAATAATATATATATATATTTATACATATATATATATATATATATATATATATATATATATATATATATATATATATATATATATTTAACGCAATATAAGTATATATATTATGTGAAATTATTCAAAAGTGCAAAATATACATACAAAAGGGAAACAAAAATGATAAAATATTGTTATTTTTTGTTTTTTTGTTTATCCCGACGTGTCACATTCAAATATTTACTCAATTTTTTTCGTTTTCTCTGTTGCGGTTTAAGTCTCTCGTAATTATTATTATAAGCATACGTGTTTTTCTAACCAATTATTAGTTAATGGAAATTATGCAAAATTATTTTAGATTTTATTAAATGTTTTGTTTTAGGTTTGTGTACTGCTGTAGATACGTTCTGCGTATGTGTTTGTTTATTGGGCTCGCTTTCCACATACATACACACATACATCTGTGTGTGTATGCATGTATGCATGCGCCTTACACATGTGTATAACAATATATAATCGTGTCATCATAATATACTTGTTATTTTGTGAGTGTTTTCTTTTAATTTTTGTTTTTTTCGTGTGTGGCTTTTCATTTTTAATGCAATATATAATTAGTACACGTAAACTCTTAGGGCTGACAATCGGTTTCAGTTATAATGTAGGTATTCTCTTATTTGCATCGTTTTCTTTTGTATACTTAAATGCTAAAAATATTTGTATATATGTATGTATGTATAGTAATTCATAGTTATTTCACTTGCGTCTCATTTCATTTCCATTGTTGAATAGTCATATTGGTGTTGTATTTGTTTTTGTTGCATTATAAATTGTTATTAACGTTGTATATGTTCAATTTATCAATTGTATGCATTTTTTTATTTTCTAGTTTAGATGCGTCGTATCCGAGGAGTTATTACTGTACTGTACTGTACTGTACTGTACTTTTCTGTTCTGTTCTGCGCTGATCTGATCTGATCTGTTTGGTACTGTGATCTTGAGTCTATTCTAACTTTGATCTCATCATTCTTGTCTACTCATTTTAGAACTTATTTCGTTATTCCGTTTTTTATTTATATGCTGCTGACTGATTTTGCGTCCAATTTTTATTTTTTAATTTTTATTTTAAATATAAGAAAAACATTTTTGAAATTAAATTAACCCCCAATTTTTATGTTATGCTGATATTTTAAGCTTTATATATTTTTTCATATTCATTTTTTTCTTGTTTTCTTTACTTTCTGGCGTGCTGCTTAGAGTTTCATTAGAATACCATGATGGATCGTTATTCGTTATTCATTATTCATTATCGTTTAGTATTTTTAGTATTTCACTTGCTTGTTTTTCTTAAATGTGTGTGACGGCTTTGGGCTATTTGCTGCTTGCTTTGCTCGGCTCGCTCTTAACTTGCTTTGCGTTTCGTTAAGTTCAGCCTACTTTAAAACTTGCTTTATATCGTTATTGTAATCATCGTATAAAAAGTGTGTTTCAACTGTTTGCCTCTGCTTTTATAACATTCACTCGCCTAACAATTGAAAACAAATCTCATGTTTAAGGAAATCCCTAAATTCTTTTTATAATAGGAAAAAAAATTAATATTTGATTTGTACTCACGATGTTTGTACCGCTAAAAACTTTATGTAAATATGTAAATATATGTATATAAAAAAATATGCCCTTTTTAAAAGTATCTTCCCTTTCATCTTAATTTTTGCATTCTTGTGCATTTTTTTTAATATTAATCCATTTTCTTCAAAGAGTACAAACTTTTTAGGTTTACGTTAAGAAATTATATTTAAAAATATATATATGAATAAAATAAATAGTAAATTGTAATCGCAAAGCTTTTTGTTGTTGTTGTTGAAGTTGTTGTTGCAGTAAATTCAAATGTCAAAGTACTTTTGAAGTCGGGTGTGCTTGTGTATAGTTCTCTGTGTGTATGCAATGTATTTGTATAAGTGTAAGTGTGTGTGTTGAAAAATGTACATCGAAAGTATTTCATAAAAATAATGTTTTTTTTTTAATTTTTTTTTTTTTTGTTTAGTAGTAGTTTAAATAGTTGTTAAATTTTAAAACGAGTTTATCACACCTTAAACGTTATCAGTACTTGGCACAACTTACAACACAAAAAAATAAGTATTTTTAGAAAAATTAAATTTTAACTTTCTCTGTTGGATTGTTGTTTCGTGTGAAAAGAAAATAAAAACCGCTTGGCCTGTGAAACATCCTATCGGTTCATCTTTATGGCTGTATATGTGTGTGTATATGTTAGTGTTGTAGTTTTTCGTAGGTGTTTGTGAGAATATATATATTATATATATTAAACCTCAAATAAACTCAAAATATATATTTCAAACGGAAAAATTGAAAGTGATTGAATCGAGGTTTGAAATTTATAAGACAACACCCATCCGCCAAGTTGGTGGAGCTACTATCAAAAATAGGAAAGAAGTGCTGATTATGCAACTTGGGTTAGTACTTGCTGTATCTGCAGATTAGGGTTGTCATTACTTGCTTTACTTGCTGTGCTGTCGTCTTCTGTTAGTTTGTTTCAATTGCGAACAATTTCACATAGCCAGCAAATACGCTGTTATTGTTGTTTTCTTTTCAAGTTAAAATTTAATTCACTTTTACCCCTTTTATCCACATTTACTGATCTCAACATGATCATGATGATGATCATCATCATCATCTCGGATACTGCTCTTGCTCTTCACCTGCTTTTTAATAACGATATAAAATAGCCTCTAAATACTAAAAAATAATTTCTTTGCTTCTTTCTCTCTTTGTAAACTTCGCTCTTTCGCTGTCGTTTTCAACGCACACGCTTCAATTTCACATCTTGTGATTTTGTCCTCATTCAATTTATGAATCATACATCATTTATAATAATTATTATTAGTTCTTAATAGTGTTTGGTAAACCCCCCTTTGCTTCAGATTCTTCTGTTTCTGATTTTTCTTTATACTCATCTTCCTCGTATTCTTTAACTTTGTAAACAGAGCAATAGTCAATAGTTAGTTAACTCAACCCCTCTGCTCTCTTTTTTTTCTTTCTCTTTCACTTTCTCTGATTCGCTTTCGCTCTTTTCAAATTATTTCGTTATTTCTTGCTTCAAACCCCCCCTTGCTTCTGATTTTTCTTCATGTTCATCTTCCTCGTATTCTTTAACTTTTTTTTCTCTTTCTCTTTCTCTTTCACTTTTTCTCATTCGCTTTCGCTCTTTTCGAATTATTTCGTTATTTCTTGCTTCAACATTTGGAATTTTTATGCAAAATAAAATCAATGCAAGTTCAAAAACATTGCCAAGTTTTTTCTAGTTTACATTTTTGGAATTTTTTATAAAAATTCGTTTTACGTTTTTTTTTGTTTCGTTTTCGTTTTGTTTTTTTTTGTTGTTTTGTTTTTATTAAAATGCTTAGGCATCATCCCCAAGCATGCATCATATCATATATAGTATAGGGTATTTAGGTTTGCTAAATAGTAGAATATAAGTTTATGTTCTTTGTATTGACAACTTTGGACATTTTTCCTATGCGCTAAGCAATCTTCACCGAAAAAAAAATATGCATAATATATATATATATATATATATAAAATACATATATATATCTATATAAATATATGTATATATATATGTATTTATAGGTATATGAAAAAAAATCCACACCTTCAAACATAACAAAACAAGTTTTCTTTCCGCATTCTCATCATATACGCCTATATATGCCTATATATATTTATATATACATATTTATATATATATATATATATATATATATATATATATATATAAATATGTATATATATATATATATATATATACATATTTATATATATATATGTATATATGCATTACCTAGCAAAACTTCTTCTATATACACTTGACAATAACCGCCTCAGGCTACGCGAAAGGTCTACTCATGTAGAGTGTATAGTTTTCTTCTTCTTTCTTCTTCTTATTTTGCTTTTTTGTTTTTCATTTATATAGGAAACACCAAAACTTTAACAATTTTCACTTTGTTTACTCCTTAATTGGGGTCTGGTGGATCTGGGTCTGAGTTTCAGTTTAAGTTTGGATCTGTGCATCTGTTGTCGTACTCTCAATTGGCATACAAAAAAAAAACACGAAGGCTTTTCACTCTCATATGTATGTTGTATATTTACACCTGCGCACTTATGTGTGCGTGTGTCTCTCTCTTGGAAAGTTGTGCTGTGTGTCTGTGTGTGCGCGTGCGTGAAAATCGTGAAATCGACTATGCTTTGGTCTACACTGTTCTCTCTTTGCTCTCTTCATTGATATGCCTTTTAGTTGTTGTTGTTGTTATAGTAGTACTAGTAGTAGTTGTTGTAGTTTTTGTTCTTGTTTTTGTTTTATTTGTTTGCATTTGTTGTTGTTATACTTTTGTTTATTTTGTTTTTTTTTAGTATGAAATCCTTTAGGTTTTTCATTGCTTACAAACTATCATAATTTCCTTTATGATTCATTTTCATGCATATATATTAATTTTTTTTTTCTTTGATTTTGTCTAAATTTTGTCTCTTTTTAGTTTATGCTGCTTTTGTTTACATATTCGTTAGGTTTGCCCATTTCTTTAGCATTTACTTTAGTTTTAACATTTGTTTTACATTTATAATTTTTATTCTTTTTTCCTTTTTTTGTCATTGAAGATAATGCACTTACATTGAGGTATTTGAATTACTTTTTCAATCTTCATCAATAGATTTCTTACACAAGTTTTATTTTTTTTTCTTTTTTTTTTGTAATTTATGCAAAAATATCTGTCCTAAACTGCCATATAAGCTGTTGTTGTCGTTGTTGTTGATTTGAATTTTGTTTCATTTCCGAATTTGATTTTTGATTGATTTGATTTATAATTTTTGATTGAAACCAAATTTTGTGGCCGAAATGTTTATTTTTGTCGTTTATGTTATATTACATATTCTGTTTTAAATGCACGAAATTTAAGTCTAAAATGGAAGTGTTATACAAGCAAAAGTAATACAGAATCCGAGCTGCTAACTTTCTATTGTGTTGTACTCTATATATTTATATATATATATACACATATATATATATATATATATATATATATATATATTTATATATATATATACACATATATATATATATATTTATATATATATATACACATATATATATATATATTTATATATATATACACATATATATATATATATTTATATATATATATATATATATGTTTATAGATATATATATTTTTTTACATATATGTATTTTTATGAATATAAAAACCTTAATTCAGTAAGAAAACAAAACAAGTAAACGAAAAAGGCGAAAACGATATATTGATGTAAATATGTATTCATGTATGTATGCATTTATGCATTTAAATGTATGTATGAATGTATGTATGTATTTAAATGTATGTATGTATGTATGTATGTAATGTAATGTTATGTAATGTAATGTTATGTAATGTATGTAATGTAAACAAAAATGAATTAATAAAAACTTTACGTTATTCTATTTATGTATATTTCAACAAAATTGGGCTATTGTCTTGGGTTTGTTTGATTGTTTGTTGCTCCGATTCAGTTACTTCAGTTACAATTTTAGCAGCTATGGAAAAAAAACCGTTATACGCTATGTTTTACAATCTATATTTTGCGCTGTTCGAATTACATGTATTTTATTAAAGAAAAAAATAAGTAATGAAAACAAATTTGTTAAATATGTATTATGTACATAACTATGTACGAAACGACAACATTCAAACTATAACTGCAATAGAAAGCTATGTGTTATATATAGTAGTTTGTTGGTGTTGTGTAGAAATATATAGTTGTGTATGTTGTGAATTATAACAGCTTGTGTTTTGTTTTTCTTCTCCTTTTCATTTCAATATAACACTAACACTTGTTGCTCGCTTTTCGTTATATAAAAATTAACATTTCAGCACCGTAATTTTTGTATTGTTTTGTTTTATTTCAAGGCAAACTCATTTCAATTCTCTTTCTCTCTCTCTTTCTTTCTGTCTATCTCTGTCCTTCGCTCGACATATTTCTCTTGCCTTGACGCTGCTCTTCCTTTATCTTCTCTTTCTCGCTCCTCAAACAATATTAACAATTCACTTTTTCATATATTCTCAAAATCTCAATTCTCGAAAACTATTATACAGCTGTACACTTATATTGTCTGCTTGGCTTTAGGTGAGAGACACAACTTAATTATAACTATATATTTTGTATGTCTATATAATTAGGTATGTGTGTTTAAGTGTGTGTGTGTGTGTGTGTGTATGTGTGTGTGTGTGTGTATGTGTGTGTGTACTTTCAGTTATGTTATTTCCATATAGTTGTCTCCTACGTGTACTCCATATAACAGTTGACTGTTATACGCAGAGTATAAATTACAGATACGCACTTGCTACTGCTGCTTTAATTGGCAACTTTTATGTCGACCCTCGCATTGAACACATTAATTTGTGTTTCTGTTCCACTATCGCCTCAAATGTTGATAATTTTTACAGAAGTTTCATATCAATTTGTTTGTGTTTTGGATTAGTTTACATGTTTTGTTTGGTAGATATTTTGAGAGGTGGGCTGAATTTTACACCTGCTTCCAATTTAACTTTCCAATAAAGAAACGCGACAAAATATAATAAAGTAGTAATATGTTGTTGTTGTTGTTGTTGTTGTTGTTGTTGTTGTTGTAGTAGAAATAGTAGTAGAAATAGTAGTAGTAGTAGTAATAGTAGTAGTTGAAGTAGTAGTAGTAGTAGTAGTTGAAGTAGTAGTAGTAGTAGTAGTAGTAGTAGTAATAATAATAATAATAATAATAACATACAGATTTCGTTTCCTGTTCTGTTTCTAAGCCGATGTTTGTCATCTGATTTGTGTTTTGCAAACAATGTTTACTGCTACAATTTCTCAAATTTTCAAATGCAATTCGCTTAAAAGAAGAAAACAAGTATAAAAAAAAAAAAAAAAAAAAACACAAACACAAACCAAAAATTGATTGTTCTTTTGTTTCGTTTTTCGTGTTAACTTAATGTACTCTTAATGAAAGTTATTTAAAAAAAAAATAAAGTAATTCATAAAAAATGTAGTTTATATATATCTATATATAAAAAACAAGTTTACTGCTTTTACGGCTTAATTTTGTATTTGTTTTTTTTTTGTTGTAATTTTTTTTTAGCTTTTCTTAATTATTTTTTTTTTTGTTTTTACTTTTTGTATTTGGATGAAACTTTCGTTTTGTTTTTTGTTTTCCAATTGTAAATATTATATTTTCATTTATTGGTTGCTGCGGGGGCTGCGACACTTTTGAATTAATTTTATGAAATAATGTTGTATTGAGAAAATCCAGTTAAATGTTGCTTTCGTTTGCGCGTCAGGCACAATTCAAATTTCTGATCAACGTGACCAAATTTAGTTAAATTATTTATATATATAACAGATGAATCAGCAGTACAATTGCCATTTTCTGCAGTTTGCAGACGCCAGCCGTGTGTATAACACTTGCAACTGTTATACATAAATAAGCTCAAATTTGTTGAAATGATGTTTGCTATCTGTCTAGCATATATCATCTGTCATCTGTTATCTGGCTGCTTCTCCTGGGTATTCTCCTTTACTTTCGTCGCTTTTCCTTCTGCCGTCGCAGCAGCAATTGTTGTAGTTGTTGATGGGAAACGAGAGTTGTTGTTTTTGTTGTTGGCTGATGCAACCGAAAAATATAAAACGTTAAAGAAATCTGCCCTGACCAATCCGAATGAACGTTTGAAGCTATTGTTGTTATTATCATTTGTTGATTGTTGTTGATGGTCGATTAAAGTTCCATATTTGTTGCTGCTTGATGCATTTAGGTTGCCCCTTAACCCCTTCCCCACCCCACGGCTACGCACACCTTACTGCTGTGTGCTTGCCAGCTGCTGTTGCTGCTGGGGAGTAGCGGCTGATCCGTTGCCGGGCGGCGGCGATGGCTGCTGCTGCTGCTGCAATTGATGTGAGGACGCTGTCGAGGACGCCTGCTGCTGGTGATGAGCAGGTGGCGTCGACGACGATGACGCCGATGATTGATGATGCGATTGCGGCGGCAGCGGCTGTTGCTGCTGTTGCGGCGGCGGCTGCTGCTGCTGCTGCGACTGTAGCACCGGCGACAATTGCTGCTGCTGCTGGGTCCCACTTGGCGCAGCGCCTGTTAAAAGTTGTAGAGTCTGTTGTTGTTGTTGCAATTGTTGTTCTTTGGCAGCTTTCTGTTTTTTGGTCACTGGAGGCGGATTTGTCGATAGCATCATGGCGCGAATGCGACGCTGTGCGGACTGTTGTGCCACAAAAACAGTGATAAAATTCATAGTTGATTTAGTTACAAAATCGATGTTAGCTGCAACAAGATTCATCACTCACCTGAACACTGTAAAACTGGCCAATAATGTGCACAGGTGTCTCCTCATCGCCGCCAGATGGTGGCGCCAGCGCATGCTCTGGCAGCTTAATGACGCTACCTGTCACCCGTTGCAGCTCACGCACATTCTGCCCGCCCTTGCCAATGATGCGCCCGACCTGCATAGAAACAAATCCATAATTTAAGCTTATAATTATATATTAATTTATTTATTAATTGTTTTTATTTTATATTAAATAAGTTTATAGATAGACAATCAATTTACACGTGGAAGATCCTTTTCCGTAGATTGACTAGATCGGTTAGTTCAAGAATGCACCATTAAAAGGAACTTATTATTTGTTTAAAAAAAAGTTCGTTTTTTTATGAAAGCGAATTCGAATAATAGCTTGGAATCATCATCGTTGATATAGATAAGCTGGTTATATACATACCTGAGAGCTGGCGACGAGCAGCTCGACGGTGAGGCGAACATCATCGGTGCCGCACATAAAGCCCTCCTCGCGCATTTTCTCGAAGACCATGTACTGGGCTTTCCACTGACCCTCCGGTGTGCCAACAATGGTGACCTTGCGCTCAGTTTGTTGGTCCAGCGGCTTGTCGGCGTCGAGCGGCGCAATCTTGAGAGATGCGCTCGAGAAGCGCATTATGCTGCGAATGTGAGAGCCCTTGGTGCCTATGATGGCCCCAACGGCATTGTTCGGTATATACAGATATGTGGTCTCCTGCATATCATTGGGGAAGGCCGGCGGCACCACGCTGGCCGTTGTTTTGGACATAGCAAAACTTTGACAGGTGGAGAACGGCATGCTCGTGTTGAAAACCATGCCGTTGCCCGGTGTCGACATCATTGCCATGGGATGCAGGCCGGGGAACATGAGACTCTGCGGCGCAATTGCCTGCAGATCGTTCTCGTAGCTTTGGCGCAGCTTGGTGCTAATTTGGTTTTCCGCCCGTGACATATTCTCAATCAGGCCCTTCACCGTAATGATGCGCTCCAGATTGTAGCTGTTAATGTCATTGATCGAGCTGACGGTTATCTTCGTGTCCGTGTCCTGCATGATGCGCTTAATCGTGTTACCGCTCTTGCCAATGATGCGACCAATTAGATTGTTATGGGCGAGTATCTTCAGGCAGATCTCCCTGCGATATTAGATAAGTATTAGATAAGTTTTGCAATTGCCTATTTGCAATTGTTTTTAAACTCACCCCTTATTTGTAGAGAGCGCCTCCTGCTGCATCACCTCCAATATGCGCTTGCATGCATTGGTGCAGTTATCGGGATTGCCATAGATCGTGATGGACTTCTCGAGGGAGCCAACGTTCTCCTTGCGATGCACATCGACACGGGCGCGACTCTGTTGTGTGATGGTACGAATAGTGCTGCCCTGGCGGCCAATGATCGCGCCAACCATCTCGCTCTGTACAAGAATACGCAGCGGGAAGTCCGCCTGACGTCCGGGTCCCGGCA
Source organism: Drosophila longiperda (assembly GCA_035042125.1). Lineage (NCBI taxonomy): Eukaryota > Metazoa > Arthropoda > Insecta > Diptera > Drosophilidae > Drosophila > Drosophila longiperda. Next base: position 114,959 of record JAWNLV010000135.1, on the reverse strand, counting down.
TGCCCGGATACGGATTGCGCTGATTGCGTATGCTGCGCCGTTGGTTTTTGTCCAATTGCTCCGCGTGCAGTTTGCTGCCTTCGAACTCGACGCCGTTCAGACCACCGGCAGCTCTAAACGAGTTTTAAAACAACACCAAGTAAAGCAAAAAAAAAAAACAGAAAGAAAAATGAGACGATTGTTAAGAAAGAGTGCAAATTGTGGTGGAATTATATTTAGATGATATACGTATGTATCTGTATGTATGTATGTATTTATGTATTGCATAGTGTGTTTGTTGCTTACATTTTAAATTTTAAAATACAACACATGTACATATATATATGAAAATATCTCTATATATATTGGTATGTTGTGGTACAAAATAATTGAATTCAGATCGGATTAAACATTATTACAACAGACACACACACACACACACACACAGGTAAGAGTAGCTACATAAAAACGCCCTAAGCACAACACACAAGCAACACACCGCCCCGTCCATCCCTTTCCCCACACAGACACAACAGTCAAGAGCCCCCTTCTCCAACAAGCCACTGATGTGATCAAGCAAGCTACTAATTAATTAATAAGAATCAGTAATAAGTACAATAAATATGTCTGTGCATATACATATATTATTAGGCTAGGACCTGGGTTACATATAGATCTAGATATAGATATAGATATAGATATAAATATAATATATATATATATATATATAGCTGGAAAACAATCGATAGCTGTCGATGATATAGAAAAGAGCATGTTCAGTAAATAAGACCGAATTTATCGATAGATTTTATCGATAATTTTCCATCTACACACATACATATAAGAAGTTGCACATAACACCAGATTTCCACACTTTTTCAAACCATTTGCAAATCACGTAAATCTGGTATTAAGTAATTTTGTACGGATTTTAAAATTTTTTTTTGTTTTCTTATTTGGTTTATCTATTAGCTATAAGTGTTGTTTAAGATATTTTTTAAGTTGTTGTTGATTGATATGTATATACCTTTGCGCCTGCTCAGGATTTTCGAATGTTATATGTACTGTTTGAGTATTTTGATCCTTACTAGAAATAGCCTCACATTGTTTGACGATGCCATAGGGCTTCAGTAGCGGTTCGATGTCTTCGAAACGTGTTTGCAGCGGTATGCCGCTTATTAAGATTTTTGATGTTGTAACACTGTGAAGAAAATAGCGTAAAAACACACACAAAACAAAAGAAAACAAAGAGAAATAAAAACACAAACGAATCAAAACAAAACAAAAGCAAAAAGAAAAAAAGTTAAATAACGAAAGTAAGAAAATAAAAATGAAAAAAATAATACGGAAGTTTGTAGTGAATTTCAGTTATTTTATTTGTTTTTCATATTAATGTAATAAAGCAAAAAAACAAAAAAAGAATGACACAAAAATAAATCAAATGAAGGAAAAGAAAAGAAATAGAGAGAGAGAGATATATATATAAAGAGAGCAGTTTGTCAGTAAGAGAGTCTGCAGCGCAACTAACAGCTAAAGAGAGCAAGAAATAGCGAGCGTGAAAATGAGACTGCGTGAATTCTGGATTTTGCTTGGATCTTCGATTCTTTTAATATTTACAGGTGGGGGTTAGGGTGGGGGAATGGATGGTGCATAGTGCCACATAGCAATTAAGGATACAAACAACATTCACATGGAACCCTGTCAAGGCGTTAGACAAAGAAATGACAAAAACAGAGAAAAGAGAGACAGAGACAGAGACAGAGAGACAGAGAAAGAGACAGCAAAAAAAAGCATTGCAAATGTCCTGAACTCAAAAAAGGACGTAAGATCGCAAGACGATTGTATGTTGTTATTTTGTTCTTTCACTCTAATAATAGACACACTTAAGTCTATTTGTAATATTTCGAATTATATTTAGTTATCGGTTTTAGGTTTAGATCCACAAAGATCACATAAAGCAACAACAACAACACATGTATACGAATGTGTATGCATATATGTCACATAGCAGAAAAAGAGAGCGTCATAACATCCTGTTGCCATAACGGCATCAACAACGAACATCAACTAAAAGGAAAATACGAACAGACAGCAACAACTATAAAAAACTGCCGCACTGAACTCTTTTTGGCGCTAAGACAAAAGCAGCAAGAACAACTACAAAAACAGCAAAAACAACAGTAAAGCGGACAAGACTGGTAAACAAGATCACAACAACCGCAGCAGCATCATTGCAAAAATCTCGGTCTGCTGCTGCTGTCGCCGTTGTAGTCTTCACTGGAATGTTGCACATTTAATATCGTCTTTATTTTTCTTGGAAGTAATTTCACTCCAGTCGCAGTCGCAGCTTCATCGCAAAAAAAAAAACGACGACGAAATAATAAACGAAAAGAGAAATGCATCAGGCTGATTGAATACCCTTGCTCGCCAGAAGCAGCAAACTTATAAGTAGTACATACATTTATAAACATTTTATCATCAAATTATATACATATATATCGGTATTTCCGCCTGCATGGGTCATTTAAAAGAATCGATCGCCTCTTGTCCCATTGTGATGATCTTTTTTCAATTCTCGCTTTTTAATTAACAGGCCTTTAGCAATTCCAGCGAAAATCGCAGCATGTAGGCAACTCTATTTTATGAATGAAAGCGCGCGACGCTTTAAAATGGAATGCATAGATAGAGAGAGAGAGAGAGAGAGAGAGAGAGAGAAAGAGAGAGAGAAAAAGAGAGAGAGAGAAAGAGAGAGAGAAAAAGAGAGAGAGAGACAGCGAGATTTACGAACCAACAACAAAACAGCAACACTTCAGTTTAACTTCACATGCTGACCGCCTTCTTCTTCAGCAGCAAAAGATAAACAGCAATGAAATTTTATTGCCGCTTATACGGTTCTGTCTGCTATCTTGAAGTGTTGGGTATATGTGAATGTAGATACAGTCAAACATCGCTATGGCGAGGTGAATTGCACGTGACCGCAAGTCTCTTTACTTATTCACAAAAAAAAGCAACAATACGAAAAAAGCGGTGAACTTGTGAAAATGAAGATCTTCGTTGTATACAGCACGAAGTGCATCATAGAGGAGTTGAACTGTAATTTTGTGGCTTGTTTTTCCTGGAACTGAAATCGAAACGACAACGAGCAAATTATGCTGTCACTGCTATTTTCTTACAATATGTATTTTTTTGTTCCATACCTTTTTCATTAAATCTCAAATTTGAGTAGTTTGCCGCTGGGTTTATTTAATTATTTGCAAACCTTGCATTTTCTTAAGATGACAGCAGTTTTGGCAGCACCAGAACAACCACCACTGACTCTTAAACTGTTCCCCAGACGAAGTGCAACTGTTGCTCACAGCTTGAAAAGCACTGCGCATGCTTCGCAAGTACAAGTGTATACTTAAAAAAAGGTGGATAAGCATTGGCGTGGGAATGGGAATGGGGATTATAGGTGGAGAGATGGGCCTATGGAATGGGGGTGTCGGTCAGTCAACCCTACCTACGTCCATGTCCTGTCTCAAATATATGGGAATGTCATTGTTGCAGTTCGTTGACGTCGCCGGCTTGTGCACCACCAATCGAAATTTACACCTATACATACTCTCTCTTGCTCTCTCCTGTCTGTCTCTCTATTTATATCCTACAGCAGAAATAATAGGGAGTTTTTGTATATGGCCGCATTAAATAAAATGTTAAGAAATGTTAACAGATATGTTTAATGAGAAATCGTCTTATTTTCATTTGAAAATTAGTGAGAGAGCAGAGTATTGTTCAATCGGTAGTTGGCAACTTTTTTTCGCTATTCATAGGTATTTTATTTAACATGTGACTTGACTGTGGCGCTCGACTAACCAATGACCTCTGCTGCGTCGGCTGCTTGGCACTCTCTTTTGTACATGAAAACACATACACATGCACATACATACATACCAACTTCTTTTGTGTTGGTGTTCTTATCAAGGCACGCGGCGGTCTCTTCTTTCGCGCCTCTCAATCAATATGCAGCAGCGCAGTCGCCGTCTCTGCTGTTTATTTTGGAATTAAGTGTACAAACACACACACACACGCAGAAAAAATATATACGCACACACATCATATGTACAAGCATGCACATATGCACGTATGCTTGCATGTTACACACATTATTTTCAATAAAGAAAGGCATGCGTGCATGGACTTGCATATGTGTGTGTATAAGTGTAAAAGTGTGCGCACGTTGTTTTGCTTGTTTTCCTTTCGTTTTTGTCGAGACATTTTTATGAATGAAAAGGTAAAAAATCTGTTGCTGCTGTTGTAAACACACACACTTGTAGATATGTGTGCAAATTCACATTGGCAGCTTTGTTTTTACACACATACACGCATAAAACATGGCATGAGTGTACCTATTTATTTATATTGAGGGGTTCTGCGCACTGTGACCTAATAGATCTATTGTGTCCCCTTCTGAGCTTATAGCTCCTCCATCAACCCCAGTTCTTGAACGAATATCAGGATCTTTGATGGGTCGAGGGTTACTATGTCCTTGACATTCATAATATGCTTCCCTAGGATGCTACATATTCTCCTGGCAAGGGCGATGCAATCCGTTAGGATGCGAGTTGAAGACTCCTCCTCGACTTCACAAAACCTACACTGATTGTTGCTACAGATACCCATTTTAGACAGATGGCTTTTTAGTCTACAATGTCCTGTCAGTAGACCGACAAGTATCCTTAGCCCATGGATATTAATTGATTAAATCGTTTTTGATTATAGCCGCCCAATAGACATTTGGCCTGTCGGAGTCCCGGTGCTTCCTCCCAGCTCCGCAGTCTCATTTGTCTTTCCTCGTTCCTGAGTTGCAACAGTATTGTGTGCTTACCTATGCCACAAAACGGTTCAGGCCCTATGAGGGGGCCTTCTGCACCCATTCTCGCTTGTTCATCCGCTGCTTCGTTCCCTGCCATTTCCCTGTGCCCGGGGACCCATCTTAGGGTGAGTCCGTTGTGAGCCCCGAGTTGGTCAAGCTTGGATCGTACCTCTTGGACTAATTTTGAAGTAACCTTCGTCCCATTTATAGCATTTATTGCTGCTATACTATCGGATAGGATAGATATATCCGCATTCCGATAGTTGCGCTTTAAATTTAAGGTGTACCTATATATCTATATAAATATATCTGTGTGTATATAAATATATGTTATTCTTTAATAAAATTTAAGTAAATAAAAAGAAGTCAATCAATAACGATCTAGCGACGAAACCCGTTGCAAGCTCCAAATATTGTTTACATCAATTTTTCTAAAGTCCAGTCCCAAAACTCTCGAGCCTCAATTGGCTATGAGCATTCTTATTATTTATCATCAGTGTGCAATCAAAAAATGGACATTGAACTTTTTTTTTCAAAGATTCATACAAAACTACTTTTACGCTGAAGTTTTCACCGAATCTGAGACATTTCCCACATGAAACCCTTTATTTTTCTCTTGTTTCTGATTAAGACGAACTTTTGATCGCTTTAGCAGTATTTATCATATACATTTTGTATGTTTTGCAAGGTCTGTGTATGATTTCTTCAAAGCAGAAAATGTTACGCTGTTACGCTGATAAACGCACAGAATCAATACGAACCCTCACGAAATTATCCTTTCCAAGGAAAACTCTAACAAGTCTACCCATGGGCCATTGTAATACTGGCGTGTTATCTTCTTTAAGTAAAACCAATGCTCCTACTTTGATGTTTGCTGACGATCTTCTCCACTTTTGACGTTGCTGTAGCTGCTGAAGGTATTCATGGGACCACTGTGTCCAAAATGAATGTTTCAATTTTGACACTGCTTGCCATCGTTGTCCTAGCGTTTTGGCTTGCTGGGACGGCTCACTGTCAGCTTGCGCGGTTAGTGGTTCTCCAATTAGAAAATGTCCTGGTGTTAGTGCAGTGATATCATTCGGATCATCTGATAGAGGCGTTAAAGGGCGAGAATTGAGTATAGCTTCTATACCGACTATGACAGTTTCCAACTCCTCATAAGTCAAATTTGCAGTTGTCACATTTTTTAATAATAGATGTTTTGCGGACTTTACTGCAGCTTCCCATAGTCCGCCAAAATGTGGTGCTCGAGGAGGTATGAACTTGAATCGAACTCCTTTACTAGTGCATTCCTGAATTATTGTAGACTGAGCCTTTTCAGAAAATATTGCTTCCTCTAACTCATGAAGCTTGTTTCTTGCCACGAAATTTGTTGCGTTGTCACAGTGCAATCTTTGACACTTTCCTCGGCGACTAATAAAGCGTCGTAGTGCTGCTAGAAATGCCTCTGTGGTGAGATCGCTTACTAGTTCCAGATGAACTGCCTTTGTAGCGAAGCAACAGAATATTGCAATGTATGCAGTGTTAGGCTTCTTTCCTCGAATTTTGTAGTGGATTTTAAAAGGTCCACAGTAGTCAACACCAGAGTTAAAAAATGGTCTGGCTTGTGTGACCCGAAGTTGTAGTAAATTTCCCATGATTTGACTCATTAATCTCGGCTTTGATTTAGTGCACTTGATGCAATTTTGAACAATGTTTCTGGCCATGCCTTTTCCTTTCAGGATCCAGAATTGCTGCCTATTTTCTTCCTTTGAAAACGTCTCCCAAAGGTTGTTTAATTTTATGAGGCGCTCTTGAACATATCCTGGCTTGGCTTTCCGATCCACAGGATCCTTTTTGTAGTTTCGAATTACCCTTTGTATTTCCTCGCCAGTAACCAGTTGCCTGTCCAGGGATGCGTTAACCTTCATTGAATCCATTTTGTTCTTGTTATTGATATCAAATGTAAGAACCTTTTTCTTTCTTTTTTTTGAGAAAATGGTTGCCAAGTTAACCAAATTCTAATATTTACTCCTCGGTAAAATGAATGGTTTGTCTCCAGTTGACCACTTTATGATTAGTCCTCCAAATGAACTAATCGTGTCTATGATCCAAATGGATCTAAATAGACTATTTATTTACCCACTCGGTAGGCTGAATGATTGGTCGCCAGTTGACCACTTTATGATTAGTCCTCCAAATGAACTCCAACAGAGTCGGGGTCACCAAATGTGGCGGGACTGCAGTGTTCTTGCTCAAGAAATCTTGTCTGATCCCAATACTCTTGTTTGTCCGTCCTTCAGTCTTTATCACGTCGGGGTCACCAAATGTAGGAATTTGAACTATAAATTCATTTCCTAAGGTATGCTAAAAATTGTGCTGGGTATGCTACCGGTTCGTGTACCAGTAACAAAGTGTCGCCGCAATCGGTACTTGTAACAAATTGGGGTAGAGATGTGAAAACGCAAAGAGTTCTTTTTGTACTAGTTTATTCAAGAAAAATGCGTGGTTTATATACAAAAATTCTTAAACCTAATTACACTTGTAACGCGACCTCATGTTATGTTTCTTTATCTTAACGGAGTCGCTTGTAAGGCGACTCCTTGTGATGTTTATTCTTAAACTAGCTGTGTGTTGCAGAGTTTGTAAGGCGACTCCATGTGGTGTATTCTTAATCTAATCCAGCCACTTGAAGTGACTTCGTGTGAGATTTTCTTATTTAACTGCAACCACTTGAACGTACTATGTGACATTTTGACATAAAAATAGCTGAACAATGTTTGCATGCAACCATTGGGTCGGGTTCGTATTGATTCAGTGCGTTTATCAGCAGCGTAACATTTTCTGCTTTGAAGAAATCATACAGTCTGCTTGATATATATATATATATATATATATATATATATATATATATATATATATATGTATTGATATATATTCATATACTTTAAATGTAGTTAAAACAATTTGCAAATTTTATATGAACACAAGCCATACTAAAGAAGGGGTAAACATTACCGGCTGGGATAACTATTAATGTATTAACAACAAAACTAAAGACTTTAATTTATCACATATGAGCTACTCAACATAATGGAATAATAGTGAAGTCTTTCCTGGATTTCTTCAATGGTCAATTAAAATGTTTTATTTTATGTTGTTTAATTTATTATTTTTTGGCAGCACAAGTTACATTTCTGAACTTCTGCCTACTTGTTGATTATCTCTGGGAATTGCCATTATTACTATAAGAAACAAATTTTGTGTTGTTTTGCAGAATTTAATTTTTTACATTTAATATATAAATATTTACACTATTTTCAATGGCACTAACAGAAGATAAGTGAAAGAAATATGTAAAATACAAAATCTGAGATTAAAATTGTCGAGGAATCGAAGAGATTATGAAACGAGATTTGAAAATAATTAGTATGTGCATTGTGTGAGCAGCACAACTATTATTTTGACCGCAACTGTATATTACTGTATAGGAATGTATTGCTAACAATATATGTTGCATTTTCTGCCCTACAATTGCAATTGCAATGACTGTTATTATATTCGTGTTTAGATTAAAAGAGGCGTGTCTTGGCCATATGGTAAAGCCATAGTAATAATACAACACAATTTTGGCCAATGGCAGGTCAATTACCAAATGCAATAATTAATTAATTGTTAAAAAAAACACAGGCAGATTAGTTTCATTAGTTTTCAGTTAAAATTTTTTTAGTGTACATCAAGTGGAAAATGTAAAAGCAAATATGATTGATTGATTGATTGAATGCTCGATGTGTGTTGAGTGTAACGAAATGTCTTTCACTCTTAGCTGTTTATTTACACTGATAAATACACACACACACACAAACACACACTTGCAGCACTTCTGTTATTTTCGACATCAAGGAGAGACAATTGAGAAACACTCACCGATCATAAAATCGTACTAATTTCGTACTCTGTTGTTGTTGTGGATGATGGATATAACAATGGTGATTACTATTATGGTTGTTGTTACTGCCGTTGCTGCTGATATTGATTCTGCTACCGCTGTCGTTGTTGCTGTGCATTTTAAGTTTGTTGTTTTTTTTTATATTTTATTGTTGATATTGTTATTGTTGTTCAGTTGCAATATTTTCCGTTGGCTTGCTTGTGTGAATTTCTTGTGCAAAGCAGCAACACCTTTTCTACTTGTTGTTTTCGTTCTTTCGTTTCAAACTCAACAACTAAAAACACAGTATGGCAAAAATGTACACTAAAGCTCAACACTTCAACACACACACACACATACACACAAATGCATACAACAACAAAAAACAGCGTTGGCGCGTTAAGTAGAATTACGTGTGACTTAAACGAATATATATTTTAAAAAAGTTGCCGTCATGACGTACACGATCTCGCTCACTATGCTCTCCCACAAGACACGACACACACACACACACGTATACGCACGTGAGCAAGAGAGAGAGAGCCAAAGTCGCTTACTCGCTTACTCGCTCGCTCAGGCGCACATGTTAATCACAAGCAGAAATTGTACAACCGATATGATTATGATTTTATATTATTGTCGTCGTTTCTTGTTGCTGCTGTTGTTATTGTCGTTGTTGATCTTTTTGCGCGGATGTTTCTACTTCTTGCTACTTTTTAGTCACGCGTGTAGGCTTTGATTCGATGCTGCCTCACAGCGAGGAGAGAGTGAGGGGAATGGGATCCCAGGCAAGTGCACGGGGCAGCAACAGTTAACTGGCTAGCAGGCAGAGGCAGCAGAAGCTGACTCACAATACAAAACAAAAATCAAAAAAAGAAGGAAAAACGCGATTTAGAGCGGACTGCGCACGCTCTTTATTTAGCATGCATGTATTCAACTTATCGATAGTCTTCAATTTATGCCTATCGATATTTCTTCGTACGCAATCGAACACACACACACTCATATATATATATATATATACATACATATTAGAATTTCAAAGTTAGACTGAACTATTTCCAGTTTGCACTCACACACACACACACATAATTGATACGTGTCTAGCTAATTAGCAACATACGCAATAGAAAAAGATATATTCCTCTCTTTTACATACAATATATTATATTTATTATACATATATATTTATTATTCAAATATGTTGCCGACCATTGGTAGCCTCATTTTGTAAGAGGGGAGTGGATTGAAGTAAACTCAATTGCACTGAAAATAAAAACAAGGCTTCTACAGCAGATCAACAACAACATACATGCTCTCTTTCTCTATTTTCTTATTTTGCGCAGAGTGCAATGTTAAGCCCAGAATCCGATTAATGACTACACACACACAAGTCAGACTCGTGCAAAGTAGGTCAGTTTACTGTGTGGCTGCTTGCTGCTAGTTGCTCTGTTTTTTTCATTTTTGGGCTGGGCGCAACTAGTAAAGAAAGGCGCACATGTCAAATGTGTGCATGTAGTGTAAGTGCGAGTGCGTGTGTGTGTGAGCATAGTGTGTATGTGGCTAGCTTAAATTGATTTTTAATGTCGTCGCTAGTTGTTGCTTGATTTGCTTACTGCACTTCTCTGTGCACTGCTAGCTAAGCCAAAAGAAAAGATAGAAAAGAGGAGACAGACAAACTCGCAAGGCAAGGCAATTGCAAAGGCGGATAGCAAAAACTGTCACGCACATACACAGTGACGCCGGCTAGTCGTATTCTTTATAACGGTACCACAATATGTCTATGTCTGCTTTTCGCAGTTTGTTTGTCTCTCCTCTACACACACACACAAACACACATATACATATATATATATATATATATATATATATATATATATATATATATATATATATATATTTTGCTTAGATAAAGGAAACGGCGAAAAAAAAAAACGAAATCGTTGACTTGTAAAAACTACAAGGGAAAATCTACTCTACAAAAAAGTCGTCCACCTACACATACACACTCACTCACACAAATCCATACGCATAAGTATGTACACATATTCAATTGAGCATTTTTGCTAAACATTCATCACTCACTTTTCACAGCTTGTTTCTATTTGTTGTTGTGTGGCGCTGTTGCTCTAATATGAATATCACTTAAAGCTATAATTTTCTTCTATTTTTTCTTTTGCGCCCACGACGAGCAGCGAGCGACGACTATTATTAAAACAAAAAATAAATGAAAAAACTAACACGCAGCAAAAAAAAACACCAACAGAAGGCGTAAAATATTTTTAAATTTTTACTGTTATTTTCGAGTTGCCGAGCCGTTATAATTATTTGTTCTTGGTTTTTCCAACTACCACACCGAGTATCTCCGATAAATACGACCGCAAAATGCAAAGAGCATTTAACTACTGAAACTAATACAGGCACGACAAAGAGCAAGGCGAAAACAGCAGCAGCAGCGCCGAATGGAATGGACGGGACAGTAAAGCAAAATCAAGTAGCCCTCGCTTTGGAGCACCGTTAACAGAGAGAGAGTGAGTGAGTCAGAGAGAGAGCAACCAGTCGGCGGAGCGTTCTCCATGTTGTTCTTTACTTGGAATGTGTAACTGTGTTGGTGAAGTGAGTAAAGGCATGATTAGCGCGCAACACTTGCAAAAATAAAGAACAAAACGACGAGAAGCAACAGCGTTTGGCATAAGGTAGCAGAAATATGCCAATATGCGTTACGTTCAAGTCGTGTGTCGGTGTTGCCAGATAGTGGCAACAGTTGGCAGGGCGTAAGTCACTTCCATTCAAATCCGGCAGCACCTTAAGTACGTTAACGTAATGCGTGCGTTTGCGGGAGTGACTTATTTGTTGTGCATATGTTGTATATCATATGTCGCTTTCATTAATTAAAATTTGGCATAGAGCATATATTATCATTTATCTATTCTATTGCATACATTCCCACATATGTATGTTTTTAAAAACAATAATAATATTTCTTGACAAGAATGACAACTCTGTAAACGACTGTCAAGTGTAGCGCGACAAAAGCTTAAAGCACACAACGCGGCAGCAGCAGCAACAGTAGTCTTCACAAGCTCCAATAACAAACGCTGACGCGTCGTTCGCTCTCTCTCACTCTCGACGCTCTCTTAAAATTGTTCTGCTTTTTCGAAATCAACTCACATACCCAGGTGGTCATGCAGATCTCTCGCAAGACAAGTTGCTATTGCGCTCTTGCTCTTTCGCTTTGTTATTACGTTTTTACCTTCGCTCTGCACTTACAAAGTACAACACAATTCAGCCTTTGATTACGTCACGCATTCGCATTGCATGCGTAGCTACTAGCAGCGAAGAGGCGCTCACAGTATGTGTTTTTCATTGTGTGTGTATGCGTGTGTTTCTGCTGTGCTGTTTGGTTTGCCAGGCACAAGCAGAAGCAGCTCCCCAACTATTTGTTATTTCCGGTCATTTATTGTTTTGCTTTATATATACAAATACATATACACATACAAGCATGCATCTGTGTGTGTGTTTATGTAAGTTTTTGTTTACGGTGACGTCGACACACATTTGTCGTTGGCGCCAGTTATCAGTTTTGGGCTCGATAATACGTTTGTCAACACTGGGGGCGCAACAAAAAACCAAATAAAAACAACAATTACAACAAATTGTGATTATAGATTTCTATCTGCTTATTGCTCAACTAAATATTTCACTAAAATTTTTGAATGAAACAATTCAAAATATGTATTACATATATACATGTGTACATGTTTGTATGTTGATCGCAAAAGCGAGTAAAACTTTAAGCAAAATTAAGTAAATAAAACAAAAACGGTAAAAACAGTTGTAAGCAGGCAGGCGGGGCAAGCAGGCAGGCAGCAGCACCAGGCAACAACCGCTTAAGGTTAATAAAAATTTCGACTTCATTTTGGTAGTTCAATGGCCTCAATAAAAAGCAGCGGCAGCAGCAACGACGCTTACAGCCAAGCCAGCAGCAGCAAACAGTCGGCCGGCCGGCAGGCGGCCCTGTTTAGCTTTTGATCGTAAATTGCTGATAACTCGCAGGGCGCAGCAACAGTAGCAGCAGAGCAGTTGAGCAACAACAACAAACACAAGCCCAAGGAGGACGCGTGCTTAAAAGCTCCTCGCTAAACATTAAAATAGAGATCAGCAGTACAGTCCATCTATGTAACATACAGAAGCGGCCAAGATAATTGTAATGCTCTTTCTTAATGTTTTCAATAAAAACATAACTCATTTTCTGCTGATAAAATCGAGACCTATTGAAAATCTTCAATATGAGTCAATTCTGCATAACAGGAAATATTTCGTATCTTATCTGGAAATGTTAAAAAATACTCTTATTTTCCACGTAATAGGCGCAGTAAAATATAATCACTCATTATATCTGGATTTTAGACTGCTATTATAATGATCAAATTAATTCTAATTTTGACTTATTATCAGTAATATTGCTTGAATACAATTTTCATAATTTTTTTGTGTAACTATATTATAAGTAGTTTCATAAATTTTCACAAGCTTGTGTGGTTTACTATTATTCTGACCGCAACTGTATGCACATGCATATGTTATTCCACTTGTTTTAAATGCATTTTTATGATTGCTCTCTCTCTCCCTCTCTGTGAATGCTGAGCTGTTTACCGTTTTCTGAAACGCTGTGTCCAGCTGTCGCAAAACAGAACAAGCAAAGAGGCACTGAAGAATTGTATGCATATGGAAGAAATAAAAGTGGAGGAGGATGAGGAGGGAGAAAATGTATGTGAAGTGGAGCAGTGCGCAAGGATATGTGGCCAATTGGCCAAAAAGTTGAGAAGGTGAAGCGGCAAAATTGTGATGTTCGCGCGCGCTGCAACCCTTAGTGAAATGCTTTCTTTCCTTATCAGAGACAGCAGCCACGAATGCTAAGGCTAGGTAAGAACAACAACAACAATGCTTCTCTACCAGTGCCTCCAGTGCGTGTCGATTGCAAGGAGGACCTGAGGACAAACACAAAAAAAAAAAAGTACGAAACGAAAAGAAAGGGTTGCCACAGCGAATGTGCAGCTGCTGCTGGTGAAGAAAGTGATCGCCGCTCAACCGGTGAAATAACGGGAGAGGAAAGTCGGAAGCCAGCGGTATCATTTATTGGAATGCAAACGGTTCTGAGCCATTTCTGCATACGATCATCATCAGCAGATCGATTGCGAGTTGCACGTGTCGCACAACAGTTGGTCATCAGCGAATGTGAAGGTGGGAGTGGAAGTGGGAGAGAGGGAGATCAACAGAGAGTGAGAGAGCAGCCAAAATGAAATCCCGTTATATAAAACATATGTCTAAGTACAAAGACCAGTTGTAGAAAACGGTTTTCTCGTGGCTTCTTAACTAGAATATCTATAAAATATGAATATGAAAAAAATAATATTTGTTCTATCAAAATACAAATATATATAGTGACATATCCAGACCATGACTTCATGCAGATCTCTCATGTCCACACTCACGGCGACAACGCCGGCGCCACGCGCAGATCCCTTATTCATTATCAGCATAAGCAATTAGACCTAACTGTATATTAACTGTAACATCATGCAGATCTCTAGCATAAACAATTTTACCTAACTGTAACATCATGCAGATCTCTCATGTCCACACTCACTGCGACGGCGCCAGCGCCTCAGCATAAGCAATTAAGCCTAACTGTATATTCTAAGAAATTTAACCTAACTGTAAATAATGAAATAAGACGCAAATGCGAGGTTTCATTATTGATTAAACCAGTAGCATAAGCAGAGTTATATTTTGTACACCAAACTGAACAGACGTGTTTTGATGAATAAAGAATTTTATTTTTAAATCAAATACCGTAATCAGACATTCAATTATATATATATATATATATATATATATATATATATATACATATATATATAATAAACGATTAATCAATATATATATGGGAGAACTTTTGTTATCTTTTTATAAATTTGAAATGGGTTAAATTTTATGAAACGTTGCAAATTATGTAATAAAGCTAATATTTAATTTTTAAAAGAAATTGATAGGCCGATGTAACTTTTAGTTTTAAGTTGTGTGAAACAGAAGTTAAATCATCATTTTGCATGATTGTCTTAACAACTTTCTCACTTGTAAATGTTTGCCTAATGTCCGTCCTTCAGACAATGCTATGCCCCAATTATATTCATCAAGAAGAATAAGTTACATCATTGAGGTAATAAAAGATGAATATAATTCAAAAAAATAACTATAATTTGATAATATCTTGGATCTATTTATCGCGCATCTTCAATATAAATACAAATATTATTTGGGCTAAGCTCAATATAATTGAAACGAGCTAATACCATTTATCGGGCGTGCACTGTTGCAAGCATGTATGCAACATCATTATGAAGGTAAAATAGGCAGCAGTAGCAGATGCAGAGGCAGGAGCAGAGGCAGGGGCAGGGGCAGTGGCAGAAGCAACAGCATTTCTCGAGGTACAGAAACTCTCTCGCTGCTTCCTTGGTGCAGGCCATCAGATTTTGCTGCCCGAATTTCTCATCTCTGCTTTGCTGTGCTCCGAGCGCTTTGGCATTTTTGAAAAACTAAGCCAGCAGTAACACGAATCTTGCCTCTGTCTATGTCTCTCTCTCTCTCTCTCTCTCTCTAAGTGTGTGTGTGTGTGTTTGTTGTGTCGTTGAATTCTTGGAAATTTCTAATGAACACAAACACAAAAAGGAGCACACAAAAATGTTGTAGAGAACAAAAAAAAAAATCAAATATAAATACGACAAAAAAAGAAAAGAAAACGAAACCGAAATAAAGTGGATCAAACGCACGTTAAATGAGTACAAACAAGCGGAACGTGAGAAGAGCCATGAGAATCAACTAAGTATATGGGTATTCGTATGTGTGTAAATACACACACACGCACACATGATGGAAGGCATGTGCGCCGACGCAGAAGACGCCGTACAAAATGCATAGAAGTTTGCTTCTAACGCAGCAAGAGAGAGGGACAGATAGTTGGTGCGCGAGTGAGAGAATTGGAATGGATGGTGGGGGGGGAGGGTGGTTGTTCGGGTCAGACAGCGAGAGAAAAAGAGAGTGGAAGATATTAGTTCCAAACTAGATGAAAATTGAAATACACTCGAGAGCAAAGCAAAGGGTGCAATTAACACACAACATTGATACACACTCACACACACAAACATGCAAACACATCCTATCATAAACAAGGAGCTTTAGCTATTATCGCATTTTCGATAATATTTTTAAATCAATTTAAAAAAGAATTTAACAAGAGTTCTTAGTTTTTTTAATTTCTTAAGAGAATTAATTACGATTAAAAATTAATGAATACAAATAATGTGAGACTTTTGCGTTAACTATTCTTAATTAACCTCTCAATATTATTAGCAACTGCAGTAGGAATAAACCAAATATAGAAAACACTTTCTAAGTGTGATTTTATGAATCAAGATCGTCGAGTATTTATCGAGTTAGCAGAACATAATATGAGATGAAAGGAGTCGATATATTATACTGTGTGTGCGTATGTGCCTTTTAAAATAAAAAATACGTCAACTGGCCAAGAATATTTTCCTATATATAAACTTGAAAACTGTCTTTCTCTAACAATATATCTATTATATATAAACAAATCACTATATCTATATATCACATATATATCAATATATATATATATATATATATATGCTGGGTTAAGCTATAATCTACAAGCTGATGGAATCTTGAGCAATGCAGAAGAGGCCCCTCAACAATAAATATCTTCAGGGTGGTCGATAATATAAATAAAAAACATTATTTTATTACTGCCTATTATTGAATTTAAAATTGTTTTATATTAATTTTGAGTTTAAGCTTTGCTTGTGGTTTGCATATCTTACATATATAAATATATATATATATAAAGAGGCGCGTTGGGGTTGGGGAAGGGCAGGGAAGGAAAATACAGAAACATGGAACGCGGCGTTAAATCTAAATTTGATTTACCTGCGTTTTTACACACACACATAAATATATATATACATATATATATATATATACATATATATATATATATATATATATATTTATACACCCGCATTATGACCACGACGGACTACCTGGACTCGGGTCGGTCGGACTCTGGTGCTTGTGGTTGGGTTGAATTTGCATCCTGTTTGATGAGGCAGGCAATGTGGCAAGCAACTCAAAACTCGGCGTCCTTCTGCTCTTCCGCTGGGCAACAACAAACATTTTAAGCCGATCGCAGCGCGTCTTTATTTAGACGCCCCCAGGCAAAGTATGCTTGTACCCCTCCCCTTCATGCTTGTACCACTACCCCTCTTCTATCGATCTAGAGTTGCAAGCTTCCATATGTGTGTACTTGATTTTATTCAAATGCCCATTTTATGGTGATTTTCTTTTTCTATAACACTTCGTTTGATCATCGCGCGAGACGAGTTTGCCTCTAAATGAAGTGCGGGAGTGGTGGCGGAGGGGAGATGGGTTGTTGTTCCATAAAGTGATGGGGGTAGAGCGTCACTTAAATGGGAAGCGAACAGAGCTGTGCAAATCAGCAGCTATACACACATGGCGTATACGTGATGCGTACGTGAAAACAAACCAAACCGCGCTCATCATCCCCCTCAAAACACAAAAAGAAAACAAGTAAGAACGCTGCAGTCGAGTGAGCTCGACTACGATATACCCCGAGGCCATTCTGTTACATATATTCTAGTTTTTTCCCTGTAAAAAGCTTTGTGCCCAAATGTGAGTAGGTCTGCAAATGCATTTATTTCTTTTAGTAAGCAAGGGTAAAACAACGAATGCAACGAATATTTTTTTATTTACTAGAATAAACTGATCTCTAATTGGCTGGCTAGAAACACGTGCATATATGTACAAACAAACATATAAACGTGCTCACAATAGGATGTAAGAGTTTAATATGAGATCTGTGCCAGATATATTCCTCTAGCTCTTATAGTGATCTGAGATCTTTGTGTTTATACAGACAGACGGACATGACTATATCGACATGACTATATTGAGCCTGATCAAGAATATATATACTTTATGGGGTACGAGATGTTTCCTTTTGCCTTTTATATAAACCATTATACCCTTTTTAGCCAGTTTAAATGGGCTCAGAGTATAAAAAGAGATAGAACCAACTACTAATTTGACTGTCAAACACACAGGATGTGTGTGAATGTGCGAGTGTGTGTGGCAAGGACACAGCAAGAGGCCGGATCATCGAATCGATGGGAATCAAATAGAGTAGGCAATATCAAGCTTAAGACACCGATTGTGGCCAAAGATTAGAATGCGATACAAATGCCAGTGGCAAAAGATACAAAGATACACACACACACACACACATATACAACCCGCTGCTGACAGCCAAAAAAAGCAGCAATTGGGGTGAATAGTGCCATTAGAGAGATGCTCTGGGCACAGCAAAGGGGTTGCCTTTGCAAACCACCCAAGCATCTCAAGAAGTCTACGCTAAACAAATTTGTAAACTCACATTTCCCATTATATATCAGATCTCAGATCTGAGATCTTAGTTTTGAAGTTGTTTTTGCAAGTGAACAAACATTAGAAAAAATCCAGCCAAAATTCACGTATAATTAAAAATGCCGAAATACAATTTTCAGCCAGTGAATGGTAAGTAGGTAGGTGGGTGAGGGGAGCGCAGAGAGGGGAGTGCGAAAAAAAAGGGGAATTGATGCTCTGACGGAAATGTGAGAAACTTGTTTCAAAATTTGGACAGTAGTCAAAGGAAATGAGGGAAAAACGCTAGGGGCCATAAATATCTAAGACTCAACGCCAACTCTGCCAACGAAACCTGAATACACACACAACACACACACACGCATACACTCGATCTGTAGTTGTGGCGTTTGGCCAACCCTTTTTGTATTTTAGCATTTTCTAAGCAGCCTCCTTGGGCAAATGCCGCGGCATGTTTTCTTTTCCGGATTAAACGAAATGAGACAGAAAATGATTTCGTCTGCCTCTCAAAGGTTATATATATATATATGTATATATATACATATATATATATATATATATATGTGTGTGTGTGTGTGTGTTTGTGCTGCTTTTACTGTTTGGGTTTCTTATATATTGAAAATTAGTTCATTTTTTTATCTATATATATATATATCTGAATAAATATATCTCATATATAGCTGCTGCTGGCATCGCTAGCAGCTTAGACATTGTCGCAACAAGGAGCTTATCAGCCGCTCATATTGGTGACAAAAGCTCTTTGGGCATAGAGCGTGATACAGAGATCAGCTACAGATTTGTATATATCGTCAGATATAACATAAGCTTCTCATGGATTAAACTGTGATCCATAATAAATTAAAAAGTAAAAAAAAAGGTAATACAAAACAGACTCCTTAAACTAAAAAGATCATAGGCTAACAGTGTATTTGTTTACTAACTTTTTTTTTTGTATATGGCTTTATTGTAAAATAATATAAATTAATTATGATTGCAGCGTACAATTGCAATTCTGTCGATTAAGAGAATTGCAGAATTGCTAATAATTTTTATTTGTTTTTTGGTGCGTTAATAGCTATCTTAGTTCGATCCTTGCTTGTGAGACAGTGTCGCACGCAATATGTGGCAAGAATATTAATCTATGTTTGCCACATCCTGCCATGCTGCCTGCGCATGCGCATGTGTATGTGTATGTGTGTGTGTGCATGTGTTTGTGTGTGTGTGTATATATATTTGTGTGTGAAGGGGGCAAAACCGAGTAGCCCAGTTAACTGATTGCTTGCCAGCTAGAAGTAGATCGCTAGATGATGATCCATGTGACAATGATTATAAATATGCGTCGCAGCTCGGCGCTCTTCTCCTTTTATTATCTTTTCTTTATGTTGTTGTTGTGTTGTGTAGTGGATCTGTTTTTACTTACACCACTTGAGCTTAACTCGCTTAGCAGCAGCCAGCCAGCGACCAGCAGTTGATGAGGGTCACCTTCGGTTGAGTTGAGTTGTGCGTTGAGTTGGGTTGGGTTGTTTTGGGTAGGGTTTTTATGCGTTTTTTTGTGTAAGGTTTCTGGATTCTTTGGGTTGTTTTTTTTGGGTATGCATCTCGAGGCGCGACTTTGGGTCTGAGAGCTTTTTTTTATCTTTTTTTTTTTTCATTTTCTGTGATATGGCCAATTTATCGCAGGAAATTAGCTGCTATTTAGCAGCGTTGTATGTTCGAAGGAGGGCTATGGCAATGCCAAGGGCAAGGTAAAGGAAAAGGGAAACGGCAGGGGATAGTTGCCTGACCATCTACAGGAGGTAGGCGGCCATACATAGCTAGACAAAAGTCTTGGCCAGCCAAACAAAAACACTCACACACACTCAGAGGATAGTCTCTCAGGGCAGCGGGTGTGCCACATGGTGAGGCAAGCTTCTTGTTTTTTGGCGTGATAATTTGTGCAATTGTGGATTTATGCTCTCAGCTTCCTCTCCCCCTCTCATACCGCCACATCATCAGCTGACACTCCTTACCGGCAGAAAATCGCCTTGCCTTACTGGTTTGCTAGGTTTAGGGTTACGAGTTATGGGTTGCGGGTTACGCGTGAGTTGGGCTTAGCAAAAATGTTGTGGCGCCATTTTGGACAGAATTCTTGAGCTGTATATATATTTACATATATACGTAATGGTATAAATAAATATATTAGACACATGTGAGTCAACTTAAGTTCGATTAAGGCAACTATTTTCGGCTAATAATATGTGAACGCAGAAGATAATGAAAGCTATGCAATTTTGAATATCGACTTTGACACAACTCAAATTGACAACAAACAAAATTCATCTCAATGCAAATATAAGGCTCACTTTATGGGAGCTTCAGATGAAATTGAACTTATTTTTTATTTTCCTTTTAGCCATAGTAGTTAGGCAAATTCAATGCGAGGCAGCACAACAGCTACAGAGGGTGGTGGATGGGGTGTGGAAGCGGTTCGGTTATAATAATAAAGACTCTACAAGAAGTTTACACACAAGTAACTACAGATTTCTACACATTAAAACAAAAAAGATGATAAGACTGATTTGGAAATTATGAAAAATTGGAATATTGCATGGCAATTGAGGGGAGAGCGGGGTTAAGGGGGTTAAGGTAATGTGCAAGTGTAGTTGTTTCTCTTTAATTTATTGTTTTTCAGGGTTTCTCGTTTTGTTTTTGACTGTGGTGTGGGTTAAAATCAAATAGGAAAGAAAATGTATAAATACCTTGAGGTGCCAGCACCTTCCAATTGCTGCCGATCCAATGGCGGATCAAAGATTTGCTCACGATCCTCTTTTGATAATTCCAAATCGGCGAATTGATCCAGTTCGGAAGCCATCTTTAAAGCTGTACTCTCTTCTGCTTCTTCTTGCTGCGGCGTTTAAGAACTTTAACTGGGTGTTGCTTGTTTCGCTTGATTCTCTTTTTTCTCTTTTGTTTTTCTTTTGTTTTTCTCTTTTGCAGGGCTTGGTGGGAGGAGGTACTTTGCACAGTGGTCGGCTCAAATTCGTGTAAAAAAAATATATATATGCTCAGTACGGATACCAGTTTCTTTGATCTAGCACGTTCTGAGGTTGTTTCGGGTACTTTTAAGCAGACAAAAAAAAACTCCGAGTACGTTTCACAGCGGAAAACACTTTAGAATTTGATGATTTGATTTTAGATGTCTGTCGATGTAATTTCTTTTCTTATTTTATGTTTGATATTTCGCGATTGGATTTTTTCGTTTCTTTTTTTTTTGGGCGTGGAATGCTTCAAAAAGGACGTTTCTTTATTTGAATTTTGATGCTTAACTTTATGGTTTTTTTTTGCTATGACTTGTGTTTGTGGCTCATTGATTGTTGTTTTGGGTTAAGGTTGATACCGAAACGAATTTTGCGGGTTGGTTTTTTATAGAGAGAAATTGTCGTTTACAGCTGTTTTGTTCTTTAATTATTGTTTCTGTTCTTGCATTGTTTGAGTTTAATTAGTTGTGAATATATATTTAAAATTAAGCTTTATATGCGCGCGTTTTATCTTGTCTTTTCAATGATTGTCAAAATAAAATTTGTTGCAGTGGTGTCCAATACGAAAAGAAATGGTATTTGTGCTAATTTGCCAAACTGGTGAAAATCTGCAACGTGAGAAGACAGTATTAAATATTAATTTGATTTGAAGAGAAGAAACACTTAAAATGATGTTCAACAGTTTGTCAAAAAAAAGCTGTGTCTGTGTAATTTCGGTAATGCTCATACAAAAATGTCAGACTAGTGCATATATATATATCCATACATACATATACTTTCAATGCAAAGACAATATTATAACATAAAAAGCTCAACAGAGCTTAGTAATAAACCCATTGACTATCCCACCCCACCGTCTGCTTTAACTAAAAGCGTCATTTACAACCGACCAGGGCCCGAGCGAGAAAGAGAGAATAAAAGCCATTCATAGAGCAACAGCTGTTTGTTGTTGCAGCGGACAGCGATCAGAGATCGGCCGGCCGACCGGCCGGCAAGCAAGCAACACGTTGCGACATGTTGCTGTTAAACAGAGTAGAGCAAAGCTTTCATCATCATCATCATCAACATCGCTGACAGCGACGCCGTTGAGTGGGCGCACGCCTGCGTCGACGCGTGAGCGGAGCCGCATTCGCATTAGAAGAGTTTTGTGCGATGCGTAAACGTAGCGCTCAAGAGAGAGAAAGCTTTGCTTCTGCCGCCGTTGTTGTTTTTGTCGTCGTCATTTTGACTTTGATCTTGGTCGGTGTATTTGTATGTGTGTGCGTGCGTTGCCGTTTCTTTTTTGGTAATTTTGTTGTTGTTGGCATTTTTTGTTTGTGTGGTGAATAAGGTGTAGGCGCAAAACAAAATCACGAAAAGCAAAAAAGAAATCACAAAAAAAACTCAAAGAAAAAGAGAAAAAACGTGCCCAAAAATGGTGAAAATTCTTGTTCATTTGTTTGTTTGTTTGTTGTAAATGCGGTTTTATTGCTCATATTTTGGCATTTCTTTTTGTACTACTTTTTATTTTTTGGCTTGCTTCTCTCTGATTGCAGTGCGTAGCAGTTGTAGTTGATTTTGTTGTTAACGCCAGCTGCTTATGGTTTATTTTTGTTGTAATATTAGCGCAGATGATGTCAGAACGCCTTTAAAAATTGTGTTTGTTATTTTTGCGTTTACTTTGTATTTGCATTTGTTTGACTTTGTTAACAGCTTGCTATACTTTATACGTATGCATACATTTGCATGTATGTATCTCAGTGTGTTTTTTTTTTTAAATTATGTTAAAAAAAACATTTGCCTGTGTTTTATTTGTTATTATTTATTGTAACACATGATTAATATTAGACTTATGCAAACATAAAAACAAAAAAAAACATCAAAACCCAGAAAAAGCACAGACGTTGTACACATTTTTATTTGGCAACTTTTTGTGAGTTTCGAGATGTAAGACAAGAAAATGATGGCACAAAAAACGCACAAGTTGCAGAGCGGCAAAACAAGCGCACGCTCGCACATATAAGCATACACATACACACGCACACATAAAAAATATGCCACGAAAAAAGAAAACAGCAGCAACAGCAACGACAAAAAAAAAGCAAAAGCTTCTAACCGTCCGCCATCCCCGCTATGCTGCTGTTAAGACCCACTATCCCCCCGCTCTGACCACCCGCCGGCCAACACGGCAACTATTTATTTGATGTTCTTTTTGCTGCTGCTCCTGCTGCTGGTGTTGCTAATTATTTGACGACGTCGATTAAAACAAACGTAACAACAAACTTCAAGCACAAGTTGAACCCTATTTTTACTTTCTTTTAAAAGCTAACTTTTTTGGCAATTGTAAAAACATTGCTCTGTATTAGTATTGGAATGCATGCCTGGTGTACGCGTATGTGTGTGTTATTAGCTTTGAATGATTTTTTCTGCTTTTCATTTTTATGTTCGGTTATGTGTGGGAGATTTCGTAATTTTGAACGATTTCTGCACGCTCTTTGTTTTTTAATTTATTTCATTTAATTTTTTTATTTTTCGTTGGTTTTTTGTTTTCTTGCTTACGTTTGGAACGAACGAACGAGTCAGCGAAGAAGAAGAAGCAACAACAGATCAAGATCACTTTGCGGTTTCTCGAACAACTGAAAATGAAACTATTTAAGAACAAACACAACTGAGGGAAAAAACAATGAACAACGGCGGCGACGAACAACGTTAATGCATAATTTTAACTTTTCTTTGCGATTTGATTTTATTTTTGTTGGTGTTTTTTTGTTTGCCTTTTGCCGAAAATGTGCCAATAATGCTTCTCAACGACCTTCTTTCTGCTGCGGCGTTCCAAATACAAATGACGGAAAGGAATTGTGCTTCCAAATACAAAAATGACCGACGTGCATGCCGCAGGCATTCTGGCGTTCGCAGCAGCTACAGCAGCAGCAGAGGCAGCCGAAGCAGAGCAAAGAGAATGGGAACGAGCGAGAGAGAGAGAGACACGAGACATGGAAAAAGAGCTCAACGTGCTGCCTCACAGAGCACTGAGTGCGTAACATTTATCACTTAACAGTTACACTCAAGCATTTTTTGGCCGCCAACGCTCTCTACCTTTGCCCAAATTCCTATGCTTCATACACACACACACTCGCGCACATAGCGCAAGCAAGCAGCAGCGCCAGCAGCAGCAGCGTCCACAACCGCAGCGAAGCAAAAACCAGCACAACACAAAAGCAATGTGCGATGTTACCCCTCTCTCTGTATTAATGTCTATGTATGCATGTGTGTGTATATGTTTTTGTGGCTTTTACCGAAATTTAATGAGTGTGAGTGGAATGAGAAATGAGTCCCGCCAATTCAGCGAACTGAGTGAATTTTGGCTTGTGACCGAGTGCCAAAGATTTGAGTTTGTGAAATTCTAACTAAAAAAAAAACCACACTAAATAAGCAAAAAAAAAAATAAAGTGAATGACGTTTGATAAAAGTTTGAGCCAAACGAAAGCGATTTCGCTGATTGAGCTATTAATGTATGCATACTTACGTACAAAATAAAATAACTAGATCTAACATATAGTTATAAAAATTGGTTTGGCAACTATTGCTTCACAGTTGAGCCCAATAAGACACTCAATTAAGACTCAAATTCGACAACGGAGCCAAAACCCAAAAAGAAAACAACTCAGAAACGGGGCGCGCGCTTTCTGGAACTGGAACTGGGAGCTTTGACTACGGTTGCGTGTGTGTTGTTGTAGTAAGTGAGCAGATGCCAGGATAATGTTGCGCTACGTCGCTGTCGACGTTAACGTTGCCAAAAATTGGAATGCGGCGACGACGACGACAACGACAACGACGACGGCGGCGCTTAAGCGTTAAAAGGAAGCAGCAAAGGAAGTGAAACAGCGAGCACTGTGCTCAAAGCTGTTAGCACCGAAGGCAAGTTGAACAGAATTACACTCACACACACACAAGCACAACAAACACACGCACATATATATATATATATAAATACACATAAATATATATATATATATATATATATATATATATATATGTGTATGTATTTGCATGTACACACAAACCTTAAAGTACATAAGAGAAAAAGAAAAATTAAAACCGAATAAAGCAATATTCAAGAGCAATTTTCTAGCCGATAATCTGTTTATTTATTGCAAACATTTATTATTTGCTTCCATTTATATTACAGAAGATTTTAAGGCATACATAAATTAATTTAGATTTTGGTCGCAACTGCATTCTTAAATACGAAATCGCGATTCAATGTCAAACTTGAACTTCTTTTATCCCTGGTATTTAATAAAATCGAATCTTTTTGGGTATTTATACAGATTATGTACATTCTTGATCACAATTAATCACTGATACAATTCGGAATATATCCGTTTATATCAAATAGTTCCCAGGGCAACAATCTATCGAAAGATTAATTTTTTGGTGAACACCTTTGTTATGTCCAAAACATATCCTAGTTTTTTAGTTACAAACTTCATTGCGTTTAACAGAAATTATGAACATCGGACTATATGTACTATATGTATATATAACTAGCTATATGTATCCTATTCCAATCGTTCAGTTTTTATTTAATTTACAATTGAATCTCTGTCACATATACATCATTACTATTTTCTCCAGTCAAAAAATTACAATACATTTAATAAACTCTTCATACGAAAAAACTCTGAATTTAATTTGTGAATTTGATAGATTATTGCTTTAGTTCTTCACCTAAAGAAACCAGAAAGGTAGTTGGATGTTTAGGTAGTCCTACTCTATATAGACAAATATAGAAATACGCCGATAAAAAATAAGAAGTGTTAAACTTAACTTTCGATGATTTGGTTCAAAGAATAACTTAACTCAAACATTATTTAGATGAATTGATTTGAATTGAAGCGAATCGAAAAGTAGTGTATTGAATGTATATATATACAACTTGTTGTGCATATAAATATTCTATATAAATCACACACACACACACACCCACACAGAGAGACACACCCAAACAGACACCTACACACGGCGCTATGGCTCAATGAAAACAACACTGAAATTAACTCAAGGACAGACGAGTGCAAAATGCAGGACACTTGTTGCACGCTGCACTCGACACTCGCTGCCCTTTTCACACAAACGTTGTCGCAGTCGGAGAGACGCCAAATGACAGCAACGCACGCGTCGCAATCAAAACAAAATCACTGAAGATTTGAAAGCAACAGCAGCAGGGGCATGATGCAGTGGCAGTGGCAGGCAACCCCTGGACGCTGCGCCTTATACATAATTATTGCTGTTGTTGCCGCAATTGCAATTGCAGTTGTTGAAGGTGACATTAATTGACGTTTAATGGGCAACAGCGAGAAACGAGGGGTGGCCGCGCTGAATGCAATCCAAGTTTACAAAAAGCGAAAGAGCGAGAGAGAGATGGAGAGAGAGAGAGAAAGAGAAACAGAGTTTGATTGCAGCTTTGTTTGTGGCAACAAGCCAATTAAAGTTGAAAACTTTTCATGCCTTTTTATTCAGCAATTTAATAATTCAAGCACCAAGCAGAAAGCAGACGCAAAAAGTGCATCCTTTGATGCCACAAAAGCCTCGCGCCCCGGGGTGAAAGGTTAGCTTGCCAACCAAAAATCCCAAAAGGGGGTTGGACATTGGTCAGTTGTTGTTGTTGTTGTTGTAGCTGTGCTCGTGTACTACGCCTGCAGTGTTCATGTACAACGTATCCTTGCATCCCTAGGGTTAGGCTGGTCGCAGAGGGTGCGACGCGGTGCGCAACGTGTTGTGGGCGTGCAATTTGCATAGTCATGCAGCGAATGGCAGACGTTGGATGCGTTGCAAAGAGGCACGAGCTGTGCGACTCGTGGCACATTGCAGCCGCTGCTGCACTCGTTGCCAGCCAAAAGGGTTAGCTTCAAATACACATCCATTGTATATATATATATATATATATATATATATTTGTGTGTGTGGGTTTGTGTTGCAAACAACAAGTGCAACACAAAAATGGCGCGCGCAGTAACTGCAGCAGCAACCCTGCGAAGTATGCAATAAAAATCCGAGTGCTGAGGCTCAAAAAAAGCGAATGCCAAATGCATATGCGTGTGTGCGAGAGAAAAAAAGAGAGGGATAGAGAAAGAGAGCGAGAGAGAGAGAGAGAGAGAGAGAGCCGTAGGCCTGCAAACGCAGCCTGCGAATGACAGCGTTCATATGTATGTATGTGTGTGTGTCGGAATTAGAGTATGTGAGTCGGAGTGGGAGTATGTGTAAATGAGTCTGCATTGCAATACGTAATGCACACACACACACACACACACACACATGCATAAGCCAACGAAAATGGCGGCCAGTTAAGCTGTAAAACAATCAACTAGATCAGTTGAGCAACAGTTGTTAGTTAGTGGCTGGCAATGCTGCCATTTAAGCAGGTTGGCAACACTGTCGATTTTGAGCATGAATAATGCAAAATATATATTAAAGAAAATCTGGGCTGTTATAATCAGTAAGTGATCATGTCGTATATAAATATGCATGCAAATAACTGTTACATATTCTTAAATTATTTCCTGATTTTTGGTTTATATTTAAATAAGAATTGATTTGAACAAGATGGAATTTATTCACTTTCCCTGGGAATTTAATGACAGACGGATACTGGAATTTCGATTTTGGGCATGATATGAATCATTAGTGACATATGTGGAAGATAATCTATACACAACGGGAACAGGTCACTCATTAATAAAGACCAGATCAAGCAGTATGCAGTCGGCAGGCAGCAACAACAATCGCATTCCAGTTAAGATAATGCGCAGAAGAAGAACAAGCAGCAGCCAGCAGTAAAAGTAAAAACAGGCTGAAAATCGTAGAAAAATCTTAACAATGGGAACGCAAAGGAACGCAATGGGAACGGAGCGTTGTGTCTATTGTGCGTGTCGTGTGAATAAAGCGACCCTGTCGCAGTCGCAGTCACAGGACGAGGGGCCGGAGTCAGGAATCAGTAATCAGGAACAGGATCAGTAGAAGGACCAGTATGAGCATGAGAGCCAGTTGCCAAGCAGGCGCAAACAGAACAAGACAGGACATTAAACAATTACACGCGAAATGCCATCAAGAAAGAAAGCGGCAAAAAGTACAGACACACACAGAAAAGCTGGCACAACAACAAAAACAACAACAACAACAAAAGCAGCAACCACAACAACAACAAACTACAGAGAAGTAATTCAATAAGCTTCACCGGCCCAGAAAAAAAACGAGCGACTCAGAATAAGTGTGAGACGGGATGGTCGTGGAGGGGGGGGGGGGGGCATATCAGAAGCTGTTAGAACTAAAATGTACAAATATATTATATAACTTGACTATGCGAAATAGCCGGCGAGCGAGCGAGCAAAATGCGAAAACAAGAGAGAGATAAAGATAGAGATAGAGATAAAGATAAAGGAAGAGAGAGAAAGAGAGTGAACGATTAAGCAGAAGCTTCTGCCTAAGCTTATTACGTGGCAAAGGACACGAACGCGTCTGGCTCAAGGACAACAGCCATGACACACAAGGATACAACAACAACAGCAACAACAAGAAGAGAAGAAAGCAAGTAAGAACGCTGTAGTCAAGTAAGCTCGACTACGATATACCCTGAACCCAGATGTTAAACACGTAATACTTTTTTTTCTGTAAAAAGTTTTACACCCAAATGTGAGCAGGTCTGCAAATGCACTTTTTTTTATATATATAAAAGAATGCAGCGATTATATCTATTTCCATCTCTTTCTCACACATGCGCTCGACTATTTTTGCACACAGCAAATGCTTGCGGCTGCTGGTAGAAATGAGATCAATATGAGAATATGAAATTTGTGCAGTCCGTCAATAATATGCATTTGCATATTATGTGTTATTTGGAAGATTCTGCTATTAAATAAGTGGCATTAACTGCTATCGGAAATCGAAATGTATCGATCTTCGAGAAACAGAGGCAGTTATCGATAAAAATAAAACAAACTCAATCACTAAGTCTTATAGCCTCTGAGATCTTTGTGTTCATAAAGACAAACGGACTGACGGACGGAAAGACTATATCGACAGAACTTTTGATCCTGATCAAGAATTTATTTACTTTATGGAAAAGGAGATGCTTCCTTCTGCTCCTCACATACATTTGCACAAAACAACGCATACAAATTACTAGCTGCAGAAGCTGCAACAGTTATCTGGCCACACACTGCCCGACCGATTTCCGCGTCTGTGGAATACGTTCCCTGAAAAATTGCAATCTAATTTTATGCCAACTCTCTCTCCTCTCTCTCTGTGCTTTCTCTCTCTCTCGCACTCTGTGATTTTTGGGCTGTTGACCTTTTGGATTGATTTGAAAACATTTGCAGCAGCAACGCGTTTGCCGTGCCTCACTTGAGAATGCATTAATTTTAGCCTAGGCACAGACATGCAGACATATGTGGATTAGAGAGATAGAAGATTGGAGCGGAGAAAAGAGGAGTGGAGCGGAGGGGGGCGGGGTAAACGCGCAGACATATTCAATTCATTCATGCCACGCGCCATCGCCCCAGTCGACATTTAAAATAGACACAATTCTCGAATGCGTCGCGTCTAATGACTCGAAAATAGGAAACTGCAACTGCAACTGCAATTGCAACTGTGCAGCAGTGCAACAGCTTGCCTCTTTCACCAATTATTTGCCCCTCTGATTTACTTAACTGTTTCATAAGAGCACCTGGTGATTATGTCGATATTGTGAAAAGTGCAACATGATTTCCAAAACCACAATTGGGATTGCAAATGTTAAAGAAAGCTGAAATAAATTTATTCAATTTGGATTTTCCTTGATCTGATCGAGGTGCATTCTTATCCCTCTTATTATAGTTGATAGCAATATGGAATCCTCATAAGACTACCTTCTCGGATATGCATTGAATACTATACCTACTATATCGACTATACCGATATGATCGTATTGTATAACTACTTAGCTACATAATTTCCCATATATATTCCATATAAATCTTCGACAGATACTTACATATTCGATTGAAGTGATTGATTGATTGATTGCTTATTGTAGCTGATTAAATACAGATGCTTTGGTGTTGGCTATGGGATGCTCAAACGGCTATTGACAAGTTTACAAATGACTTCCAGTTTCCAGTTTCCAGTTATAATATAATTGGTTATTCTAATGATACGGCATCAGTTGGGTCCAGTGATTGTCTGGGATGAAACCAAGAGCACCTTGCTTAAGTTAGTTGAAGATGACTTCCCTTCGCTCAAATATCGATCGCTATCCGCTGCTGCTGCTTCTTCTATTTCCTAATAATCGGGAAGGAAAGCTTTGGGTCTTTCTATACACATTGAAAATTTAAACGACTCTTAATTTTTTATGAAAACCTTAAATGAGATGAGATGCTTTTGTTCGGATTTTGTGTTTTTTTTTTATGAAAATTACTAAAATAACAGCTCGGCAAATGCTGCCTAAGTTTTTCAACTAGCAGCAACCAGTGTTGGTTAATGGCTCGGCCAGTGGTTGCAATATTTAGTTTGATTGATTTTACTCACAAAAAATAAAGAAATGAATCCGGAAATTATTTTGGTGGTTTTTTTGTTTTTTAATTTCTTCTGTATTTTTGGGAGGGCTTATTGATTTTTGTGTAGGTAACGGTACAACAGAATTGGAGTCGAAACGGGCAAGCGGGTAAGCGGCTAATGTGTATGGAAATGGAAATGGAAATGAGAAAGAGAGCAATGCTCTGCCAGCGCGCCAGAGTGCTGTGTGCGTGAGCGAGGCAGCAGCAGATGCGTCAGAGTGCGTAAGACAATGTTGGTAGCAGAGACGTCGACGTCGACGTCGACGTTGACGACGGCGCTGACGTTGACTGACTGGTGACGTCGAAAACTGGAAAATTCTTGCTCACAAATACAAATAGAAATTGTTTAATTTTATTTCGGTTCGTTATCGGAATCGAAAATTGTATCGGTATCGGTATCGGTATCGATTGCTTTATGGGTCGTTCTGAGTGGTACTATTTCACTGGACTTTTTAATTGCCGTGAACGGGAATATTTTACACTTGTTTCACTTTTTCACCAGACATAAAAAAAAAACAACGATGGCAATGGCAATGGCGACGGCAAGCGATAGGCGACGATAGTGTCCAGATTACGTTTCGTTTATTTTTTTTATTTATATATATAATTTGAAATTTCTTTTTCTTTTTGGCTTGGATTCGAATTCGAGAGCTGAGAGTCCAATGAACGACGAACAAACGCGCGGCACGGCGACGAGTAAACTGGCAACAACGCTAGAATGTTTCAATGAAAATGTCTGTGGAAAATCCTCACAGCAGCAGAGCAGCAGCAGCAGAGCAGCTGCTGCTGGCAGAGACACGCTGCTGTTGCCGACGCCGTCCTATCCAGAAAACAGTGAAAGTAATGCGTGTGTTGCTGTTGTTGTAGTTGTGTTGTTATTGCGGCGGCGTCAAATCAAAATGGCCGACATGTGTAAGTTCGTGTGTGTGTGTGTGTGTGTGTGTATGCGTGTGTGTGCGTATCTGTCTATGGCTGTGTTTGTGTGTGTAAGCGGCGTCTATCCGACAATTTATCCGCTGTTTGCTTTGCCACGAACAATTTAAAGCTGAAATCGGAGTCTCAGTTGGAGAAGCTGTTTTTCAAACTTATTGTTGTTGTTGTTGTTGTTGCTTCTGCCGGATTAGGCCACAGTGCCTGCCAACAGTCTGCAGACACGTTCCAGTAGCAAGTCTTCATGCTAAACTTAATTTCAAGACTAGGTTGATGGCAATCTCTGTCAAAATTTGTCTAAAATCTGCATTTATATATGCAAACTTATTCACCATCGAAATTAGATTTTTATTGATGTATAGAAGTTTTATCAATTTATAAGAATAAATATTTAGATATATTGTACATATATACTGATATTGGCATCATACTTGTGAGTGAGTAAATTTGGGAGGCTTAACGAAAGGAAGTCATTTACAGTGCATACTTATGGCACCCACTGTTTCAGCTGGGTAGACCTGTGCTCCTAAATTGAGAAAGAAATGAAAACACCGCCGCCTCGAGGTTCCACACGGATAACCGAATATTTTCCATGTGAATGGCTGCGATGCCAGCAGCGACGTTGTCGTTGACATTGACGTTGCCTTCGACGTCGCCGTTGCCGTTGCCGTTACTATCCCGCAGACTCTTACGACGAGCGTCAGAGCGTCGCGGCAGAGGGTAAGAGTGTTTGTCGCAAAAGGCAAAAAGAGAGAAGAAAAAAACGTAAGCGTAAACGAAAACGGAAAAGAACAGAAACAAGATAAAAACGAAATTCAACTCGAGAAAAATAAAAATGCGAGGAAAACTCACGCTGACGTTGGCCACAAGGGTGGCAAAGGCAAACTGTCGATGTCGACGCTAGCAGCGTCTCTCTGTTGACTGCTGCTGCTGACAGAAAATACGGAAAATTCAGCTGCCTGTTATATACACACACGTGTTTGTGTATGCCTTGTGCGTATGTACACGTGTGTGTGTGTGTTTTCGCTTTTGCCTTTGCCATCGCCATTGCCTTTGCCTTTGACAGCGACTCAAGCAACCGACAGTCAAGACAGTTACAGACATTTACAGTTGCTTTGCGTCACAAGGTTTAATTTAAGAATTCATCAAAACACTCAAAGCTGCTTTGAGCTCAGTGGAAAGACGCCTGTGGAGATTGAGTAGATTAACCTGTCCTTGCGTTTAACATCCGCCAACTGGCAAGTGAAACCACTTAGTTACTTGTTTCACATAGTGCGACTAACTGTTCATGTCTCTAACGGTAAGCGGCAGCCATATTTACGATATGACAGAGTCTTCTCTGGCAACGCCAATGCCAGACTGATTGATTTGCAATGCAATTTTAAAATTTTCTCGCTTTCTTTGAAGCTTAATGTGAAAATGTGTAGTGTTTTAAACTGATTATGTTTATTAATATTATTATTATATTGTGGCAATAAACTAACTCATAAATAGTCGCATGCTCTTGATTAAATAGAATTTCTTTCAGATTTCAATTGCCCTATCTTCTGATAAAGCACTAATTCAAGGCATATTTCGCCATGTTGTGGCCAAAAACTCTGACTGTGACCTTGCAATGGTTTGGTTTCTTTTTCACTTTTCTATTTACAACTGCTCTGCTTAATCCGATGCGCACCCCGAAATTTGGTACTAGATGTGATGTTTTTTTTTTTTATATCAACTTACACACACACACACACACACACGCACACAAAAAGCGAAAGAGCGACGGAAACCAACACACATACATAGAAAATTGTAGACATTCCCTGCCTAAAATGAGCGTTTTGAACGCGTCCCGTTTTGAAATTACGTTCGCTACTTTTTTCAACCCTAGGAACGGGAACATTCACGAGACTAATGCGTATGCTTGGAATGCTACACCCGGCGTTTCCACGTGCCCGGCCTGGCCTGGTGCGTGACCCCATCAGGGGTACATCCCATAAAGCAGCAACTAAATAATCCACCACCCACCCCTGGTTTGGCCTGGCTGTACAGTGCGTAGTTGGATTCAAATTCGAATGGAAATCGTATCCGAGTCGAGTGCACTGCGATTCTAGAGCAATCGTGAAGGCCAAGTCAGTTTAACAACTAATGCTAAAAGGGGTTCAGCCCCACACACATACACACGCACACACACACGCCCATAGAGAGAGGTAGAGAGAGAGAGAGAGAGGTGGCAGGTCTACCACCCGAATTGTGAACCCAGTTGAGGTCGAGTTGAGTGTCCCGTTACGCGCTATTTGCAGCGCCTGTTGTTTGCCATCTCTGTCGCTCTCTGGCCAGGATCAGAGCGGCTGCAGATGATAAACGGCCTGACTCTTCATGTACGCCATTCCATTTTACCCTGCTGCCCACAACACACACCCCAGCCCAGCACTCCTTCTCGGGGTCGCATTGTTGCGGAAGCATTCTTTTTTATTATTATTATTTTATTAGATTGCAACCCTCATGACGCAACTACAACTGCGTGTGTCATTTGTCCCATGTCCCAAACTCTGTGTCCCGTCCTGGCGTAAGTCGAGCAAGAGCGAAAGAAATGTTTGCGACAACCCACTCGAGCAGACACTGTTGTAAGTGCAAAAGAATCAATTCAGAAGATCCAACAGTCACACAATATTGTTCACCATCACCATTGATATATATATATATATATATATATATATATATATATTACTTTTAATTAATACAAGCAAGAGCACCTTAATTTTGCTTCCGAAGATAACATTTTCTTGTTGATCGGCGAACTTCTTTTGGGATCGAAGCACCAATATGAATTATATTTTGAACAAGTAATCAGATCATAGCAGCGAAGCAGAAAAAGTTGTCATACAAAATACACACACCTCAGCTTCAAATATGCTAGTGTGCGTCACCAGTCCAAATCCTGTGTCCTGATTGATAAGCATTAAGAAGAAACCATATCAATTTTTTTGGAAGCGATTTATTTAAAAAAAAAAATATATATATATAATTGAATGTCTGATTACGGTATTTGATTTAAAAAATATAATTCTTTATTCATCAAAACACGTCTGTTCAGTTTGGTGTACAAAATATAACTCTGCTTATGCTACTGGTTTAATCAATAATGAAACCTCGCATTTGCGTCTTATTTCATTATTTACAGTTAGGTTAAATTTCTTAGAATATACAGTTAGGTTTGATTGCTTATGCTGAGGCGCTGGCGCCGTCGCAGTGAGTGTGGACATGAGAGATCTGCATGATGTTACAGTTAGGTAAAATTGTTTATGCTAGAGATCTGCATGATGTTACAGTTAATATACAGTTAGGTCTAATTGCTTATGCTGATAATGAATAAGGGATCTGCGCGTGGCGCCGGCGTTGTCGCCGTGAGTGTGGACATGAGAGATCTGCATGATGTCATGGTCTGGATATGTCACTATATATGTTATATATATTTATAAATGAAAGTAAACTTAAGTTTTTAGGAATGGAAATGAATGTAAAATTGATAAAAGAGATTAGCGATCAGATTCAAGCGACTAATAACTGCTTTCCATTGATTCAATTATCAGCGATGATCAATATTTAATGATCAGTGCACGCGATATGGATGCAAGCCCTTTTTTTAGATCCTTAGATCTTTATCGTTTGATCCTTTATGTCGATGTTGATATGGATATGAGCTTAATATGATCTGGGCGGAGAATGGAGCACGAAAAGAGACAGAGAGAGAAAAAGAGACAGACAAATTTGAACTTACTTATCAACGTCATCGGGTATCTGCGACGTCAGCTGCACCTGCGCACCGCGCACACCACGCAAACCACTCACACAACTCGTGCCTTCAAAATTTGTTGGTTTTTCGCTTTTGATACTCTGACACCGAAGGTAGAAGAGTATTTTACTCCGTTATTATAAACCTTTGAAACTATGTTATACAAAATGTTTTTTGTATTTAATATTTTTAAATTACTTTCTATTATTAAGAAATTCAATTCTAAAACGTGCATAAAATTATGTTAACTGTTATGTATTAACTGTTATCTATTTTTAATTAGCTCACTCGGGTTCGAATTGCCGTAAAATGTTATGTTTTTTTTTTTCAATTCAAATTATATAAATTAATAAACTAATATGTTTGTATAAATGCAACATTTTGAAAGCAAGAATGTCAAAATTTAAAGGATAGCTGGCAATTACACTGGCACCAGAGTATTTCTCAGTCAATAGCACCCAGCAGCCTTTCAATCGTTGTGTTCTCTGTGTATTTATTTTCGTTTTTAGCTGGTGGGAAGGGAACCCTTTAGCTGTTAAAGGTTAACGGTAATGCGGCTCATTTTCAACTGTTGTTTGTTTTCGGTATTCCTTTATGATCGACGAATGGAGCGATGGTTGGTTCGAGAGGGGTAAAACAATGACCGGGGAGCCAAGAGCAGCACATCAGCAGAATCATTGCTGATTACACACTGTTCAAAAAGAGAAAGATAAAGGAGAGAGAGAGAAACGGATCAACACTCAGAGAGTGAGTGAATATGTAACTGTATTTCAAATTAAATACCAAAGGGAATAAAAATTTAAAATTGTTTCAAGGTAATCAAAGAGAGCTTATGACTCATTCAGCCTTAACCCTTAAGTATCCCTGGCAAGAAAAAAGATTAAATTTTATTAACTCTAATTCAGTTCTTCGAGCTTTTTTTTCCTCAGGTTTATTTGTATTGTTCTTCAAGATGCAGATGGTATTCCTGATAGTCATTTACAAACACTATAACAGTTAAGTTAACACTGTTAACA
The DNA here is from genome assembly GCA_035042125.1 of Drosophila longiperda. Taxonomy (NCBI): domain Eukaryota; kingdom Metazoa; phylum Arthropoda; class Insecta; order Diptera; family Drosophilidae; genus Drosophila; species Drosophila longiperda. The sequence goes on along the minus strand of JAWNLV010000135.1, from coordinate 78,386 downwards.
GTTAAGAGACACTCAGATGCAGGAGCATATTCATTGATATATAATAATTTTATAAAATATTTTCTCGCCTTGCCGAAAATATAGGGAGTGAATCCCTCTTCTGGGTAAATGGAAGCATCCTCTCCGTTGAGACGAACCAGACAAATCTCTGTATGATTTTAGCAGATATAAAAACTTAAATAGGCTGCACTCCTAACTAAAATACACATTCAAACTGCTTCTAAACCATATCTGGATTTCTTTAACAGATTGCGCATCGAATAGGCTATTAAACATTGTGTTTAATCTGGTTCCTCTTTGGAAGTTCTGTCTGCATTATAAATCTGTCGTGATATATGTGTTAAATATATAAGTATGTAATGTATAAAATAAAAATATATTTCGAACTTTTGACTAAAATTACAATATCAGAACTGGATGCCTAAGATGACCTAATATGTTATTTATTAAGTTAGATGAATTATTTTTTATTTTTAATTTAAATTTATCTTATTTTATTTATTGCATGAATAGATTATTCTTTGGATGGCAAATAGCAAGGAATATTGTAATTAAAAGTAATTAAATCAACAACGCGCGAACGTTAATTGAAACTCACCTTTAAGTGTGGACCACAAATATGACTTATGCCACACCTACAGCGGCGTCTGCTGTTTCTGCTGTTTCTGCTGCTGATGCAATTTGATCCCTTGCCCCAGTTCCACAAATTATCATATCAACAAGAAGTTGCAGCCAAAGGCGAGCAAAAAAACAGCAGTGCAAAAGAAGGCGACGAGCAAAGTATAATAAAAGGAAAATAAAAGCAAGACCACTGAGTAGGGAAGGAAGCAGCGAGCAGGGAGCAGGGAGCAGGAACTAGGAAGTAAGGGGCAGGCGAGGGGGATTGCATTTTGCCAAACTGCATACACGCGTGCCGGCAGCGACGCAACGTAGACGTTGGCAACGTGCGTCAACCCCTGGTGGAGTGCAGCTTGGCAGCGGCAGCAGCAACGGCAACGACACGTTGCAGCCTCCTTGAACGCGTGCCTCATTCCAATTTATGCAGGACGATGTGCAATCCGATCTTTAGCGCTGCACTCTTTTCACCTCTCTTGTTGTTCCTGTTGCTTCTTTTTTATTTTTATTTGATTTGATTTTATTTATTTTATTTTTTTTGCATGCGCCTCTTAATCAGCGCTTAATGTGTTGTGATTGCATAATCGGGCCAGGGGCAGGAAAGGGAGGACAGGATGATGGAGAGAGGACAGGGGTGCTGCCACGCGCTGCATCAGCTGCAACTTCAAGTGTAGCCGAAGTCATTAAAGTAATTATTGGTCGTGGACTTTCATCTAGTTACAAAACTCTGCGGGTATAGGTAGCCAGGTGGTTGGGGCAGGTAGGGGCGTGACTGGGGCTGTGGCAAGCTGGTGTTTTCGCTTAAAAAAAAAAAACAAGCCAACCGTCATAATTATTGTGCACACAACGGGTAAGAAAGCAATTGAGTAAGCAAACAAAATGCTCATCAAAACAGAGAACAAACAACAAACAAAATACAAATAAACAAGGCAACAGTTTAATAATAAAGCTATAAATAAAGATACAAATTTATCAGTTTGAACAAATTAAGCTTAAGTACTCTTGTACATGCACCATATAAATAATGATGTACAATATTCAGATCAGATGTATTCAGCAAATAATAATATAATATTAACATTAATAACATATAATTATACTTTATAGTATTTGTTGCTACGTCATTTCACATTTTACATTAAATTACTTACTCTTTAATAAATTCATATTCAGCACATTTTTTTAAACAAATATGGTTTTTTATATTGCAAATATTGCATTCTCAATGGATATATATATATATTTGCAGCTACAAATTATAGTGGACCAATATATTTGTTTAAAGAAATGTTGTATATATATGCATATAACACATATAATAGACTTTAAACAGAGATTTTAATAAGTCAGATAGTGACTACTCAACTCCTAGAAAACTTTAGATCCCATAATAATTAAGAAAATATTTACCTTATAGGGTTGGAGAATGTTTCTTTTATTTTTCAAATAAGAAATAAAGAAAAAAAAAAATTCGGTATATGTTAAGAATTAAAGGTTGAATAAACTTTTATGCACATATTGTACATGTATTTTACATTAAAATTATTTTTAGATAATTTAAAATTTTTAATTTGGCAGAAAGCATTAAGATGCTATTTTTCACTTTTTAATGCAAGTTAATTAAATGCTGCGAATTGGGAATCAAGAGGAGGATCTTCTAATTGGCCAAACCAATGACAACTGCTGGCCGCATAAAGAGCTGGATTGTCTGGGCGCCTCGACAGTCAGCCAACCAGGCAGGACATCTGCTGGCCACCCAAGTGCTGATTAACGCCTAGAATTAACGAGCATTTAGTTGGGCAAAATACCAACAAAAGAAAAAGCTGAATGAGCCCGAATGTTGAAGGGGGCCAGGCCAATAAAGGATCGCCGGCACCGTCTGAACCTGGTGAGGACAAGTCGACAGCGACAGCACATTTGTCCTGCGCCGCTTTGCATCGCATCGCATTGCATTGCGTTGCGTTGCGTTGCGTTGCGTTTCGTTGCATGTCTGGCGGTAATAAAAAATTCATATTTAAAATGCATAACAATGAGACGCGAATAAGAAACGCGAAAAAGAGAACATAAAGCGAGCGACACGCTAAACTTAGACAGCGTTAGGAGCACCAGCCGAAGCAGGACCCGAAGCAGGAGCAGGAGTTAATGGGAGCAGCAGCAGCAGCAGCAGCAGAAGCAGCAGCAGCAGCAGCCGCAGCAGGAACAGACTGTGCACCCACAAGCAAGGGGGCAGCATGGTATGTATATGTATACGCAATACATACATACATCCATATATACACACTCGTAGTACTTGTGTGTGCACCTTTTCTTTTCTTTTCTTTTTTTTTTTTTTTTTTAATTTTTGGAAATTAAGCTGGAATTTTGAGTAGACCCCGAATTGGCACGCGCGCTGTCCTCGCCATCGTTGCCGTTGATCCTTGCACTGCTTATCCTTAATTTCGTTTACTTTTGCTCCCCGGCTGTCGTCCCGTTTGCCGTTGGAGTTGTTGTCGTTCCTTTGCATTTGACTGGACAGGTGCAAACTCTTTTTAATTTTTGTTGTGTGTTTTTTGGCCCGCCAGTGCCTTTACTGACTCTCTCTCTCGCTTTCTGTGAGAGTATCTATCTCTTTCGGCCGGCCAGTCACTGGCCTGGCATTAATTCGCTTCTTTATTTTTCGGTAATTACCGAAAATGTTCCAAGTGACCGAGCGAATCCTCACGTTCCCATTGACGTCGACACCGCCACCACTACCACCACCACCAGCGCCAGTTTGCACTTCGTGTTCTGATCCTGCGACAGCAGGATTATGGGACGGGCCGCCAGCTTGAGAGGACAGCGCTGATCCTTAGCGCTTGATTGCGATTTCACGTACCCATTCCCGTTCCCATTTCGACTGTTCGCATATTTGCTACCCCGACAGCCGTGCGATCATTGACTCTTGTCAGGCAATGCCGCCTCTGTCTGTCTGTCTGTCTGTCTGTGTTTTTTGTTTGCCCCTCTGCCTGTCTGTGGTCTAAGGATACCGACACCGAACGGCGAGAACCGAGCACATTGCACATTTGGGACAGAAAATTCACATCAATTACTTACATGCCAATGCTAGCCAATATTCGATTGAAGTTTACATACAGGAGTACTATTTATTAGTTACTTACTCTGTTCCACAAATCCATCATGAGAAGACCATGACTTGATTTAACTATGCTACTTCTATCAAATATATTCATTATTATATATACATACCTTCCGACACCTAGAAACATTTTTGCTTAACTTTAATAATTTGTTTTTATTTGAGAGACATTTTTTGCAACTTTTAATCATTTTATTTGCACAAAACTCTTAAAGTTTACTGCAACAACAACAATGGGAGGCCATTTTGTAGCAGTGCTAACGAACAAAAGCAATGTCCAATCGGCAAACGCAACGACGCCATTTACAACAACAAATATGACAAAAAAAAACAACAACAACAGCATCATTGAGCAAGCCAAAGTGCAATTTTCAAGCACAGCACAAAGCAAAAGCAAACACAAAAGCAACGGCAAAAGTACGTGCATTGTTCGCCTCTCTATCGCACTGTCTGTGTTTGTTTGAGAGAGCGTGACTGACAGAGAGCGAGAGATTGTCTGGGATTGTGGGAGTGAAGGTAGGAGCGTGTGTTAGAGTGCAGCTAAACGACCCTTTGGTTGGCTGACGCCTAAATTGGCATTGCTTCAAATATACATATTTGAACACACACATAAGTGCAGATGAATGTTTGCATGTGTGTATTTATATGCAAGCAATGAAAGCATGCGCTTGTTAATAAGTGCAGACGGGGAGAGGGACTTGGCTTGATTTTGTTATTTTTCAAATTAAAATTCGAGGAATGGGAATTTAACTGACCGATAGTTACAACAAGATTTACTCGTTTTCAGCTGTAGAGCGCCCAACTTTTTGGGCAGCTGAATAGCTGGCCTAACTTGAAAACAAAAATAAATAAATTTAGGTTTCTTGGCTAATTATGAATAACAAAAGCGCCAGTCTGTAGCATGCATCTTAAAGCGACAGCTGGCCCAAAAAACCAAAAAAAAAAATCGCAATGCCCATATTCAAATCTAATTCGCATTCCATTGTCCATTGCTGAAGATCTTCGTGGTGCGGCAGCTGCCACGACTGGGCTGGATACAGCTTGGGATGCTGTACAACTGGCGGCTCACACCCTGGACCGGGACTAGTTGCTGACCAGTTGACCAGTTGAGCAGTTGACCAGTTTGCTGCATGTCCAGTGTCCTAATGGCAGCTGTGGCACCAAAACTAGAAGCTAGCTTTTTGTTATGCGTCCTTTTGTTTAGCCTTACGACTGACCATTCATATGCATATGTGGCGCATACATGGGTGTATTGCTTCATGTCATATTTCCGACTCTAGAAGTGGCTTTCAAGGGACAACATTTCCGCATTAGATTTTACGCATTTTGTTTATTTTGTCTTAACTCGTTTTAAGCTGTTTCTGCAGTTGGCTGCCGCCATCTAGCGGGATTTGTCGATTTGTTTACCATGTCAAGTGATCTCCGATTGTGTTCGTTAAAAAGGTGCAAGTCCATACTATTTGGATGGTGTGCTTTTTCTTAACGTTCGTTAAGTGGCTAAGCTTTTCATTCATTCTGAAAGCAAATAGTGCAAAAGCGCTTCCCCTTTTTGTTTATCTGGTGAGATTGAGAATGCATCCAATGATTTTTACGATTTTCTTTTATTTTTTCAGTCATATACAGAGAAAAAAAAAACAAAGTGTTTTTTGACTTACATAACCATGTAATTTATTTTATTTACTTGGAATAACTTAAGACGCTTACGTACTAATTGATTGTTGTCTAATTGCAACATTCACATATTATTAAAAACATACATTTTGTTATTTATAGCGAGATATAATTGTTCAATAAGTAAAAAATTGGTGTTTAAAATATAAAAGACACAGAGTAAAAAATAATATTCATATATACAATTTGATTTTTTTTTGCATGCTTTCGCTGCTATTGCCAACAATGTGATCATCACGCATTTGTTTATTAATTAATAATAGCTATTTATAATTATATATGTATGTTATGTGTGTGTGTTTTTACTTTCTGACAATGGTTTAAATTATTTCAATCAAATAAAGTCAATATATTAACTCATTTGATTGTTTCAAAACGGGTTTAGCAAGTCCCTGTTTTGGTGTGCAATCTATACAAAAAATTGTCTTTAAGAGAAAACGATATCTTAGTAAAAAAATTTAAGTTTAACTTTGTGCATATATATATATATATGTATATATATATCTTATATATATATGCACAAAGTTAAACTTAAGTTTTTTTACTAAGATATATATATATATATATATATATATAAAAGATATATTTTTATAATATGTATGCGTTAATTGTGTGTAAATAAATTAAGCTAATTTCTTATAAACAAATGATGATTCTGCGATCCATTTGACAATTGCGCGCCCGAAATGACTAACATGCAGAGGGGCTGCGGGCAGGAAAAAAGGGGAGCGACCCGAATTGTGTTTTCTTCGTGGATTTAAATATAACAAATGTAGACGTTAAAAGTTGGTAAAATGAATAAGTGGAATGGGCAGTTGCCTCCATTCCTGCCACACACCCCTTCGTATATGCGTACGCTCACTTGTGTGTGAGTGTGTGTGTGTGTGCTTTTTGATATTAAGATTATGATGTTGTTGGGCTTGGGCTCTTTATTTGATAAAGGCTTCTGGTGGTATTTTGTTTTCCTTAAAGAGTTTCTCAAACACAAATGCGGCATGGTTGAAATCCCAATTTGTCTCCTCCAAGCATCTAAAAAATAAAATAAATATATAAGCATATTATAATACATTGAACACATCAGTATCTCTAGCTCTTTCTTACTTGCGGCTCCAATCCAGATTCATTTGGCTCTGGGCACTCATGGCCTGCACCATTTGCATTTTTGTGGCATCGCTGTGAGGGCCTGCGTTGGCTGCAGTCATCGTCGCCGATGCAATTGGTGGGCTGCTGATGGTGGCAACGGGCGGCGACAAGAGGGCGACCGGCGATGGCAATAGGGCAACAGCGCCGGCACCACCAACCGCTAATCCGCCCGGATTCAGACGCGCTTGAATTGAGTTATCGTTGATGGCAGAGCTTATTGAGGCTAAGCTGGCGGTGCCCGGCGCTGGCTGGTGCTGCGATCGCTTGAATTCGCGCAACTGCTCTGTCGATGCGCTGGTTATGAAGATCGCCTCGTTGCGAATGCAAAAGCCTGTATTCTGTGGCACGACGACAAAGGTGCGCACAAAGTGACGCAGCTCGTACTGCTGCATCTCGATGGGCGTGGTGCTGCCGGCATCGCTGGTCAACTCCTTAAACAGACCCGTCACTGTGAACACCATCATTTGCGGCTGCCCAAAATGGAACACAATAAAAAATTGTGATTATTATTATGTGATGTTGGAATAAAAAGATGTTTAAATGCTTCGCTTACATTGTAGATGTTGAGGTCGACGGTGAAAGTGCGTCGCTCGTGCAAAGTGCGTGGCCACTCATCTAATGTGGAGACGCATGCTAATCGGCCACTCTTTAATAGTTGCATACGCAATTGACGCAGACGCACGTCGTCCCGGTCGGCGTTCATAATGCGACGCAGATTGCGATTAAATTTCCAGAAGTTGTTCAGTCTACTGTAAATAACCATCACGATTAGTCGGAATCAAGGCTGGTGGTGCTGGTGCTGCTATTGCTTACCTGCCCGCCTGGCTGGCCGAGGGCATTGACATAGAGAGGAGTGCATTCTCGTGGTATGCATCCAGCAGAGGCTGGCGATTATTCGAATCAAATATGATGAAGTACTGGTCCAAGAACTGGCGGACAACCTCAGCGCCGGCACTGTCGCACAAGTAGGATGCCTTCGCCGGTGCCAACGAGGTCGATTCACTTAAGTCGAAGTGCACTTGGGGCAGCAAAGCTTCCCCATCCTGTATTGAAGTTTATTTTTAGATCGAACTCTTGGCCAATCGCTTACAATTACATCGTTTATGTGTCTTTTTTTTTTTTTTTGTTATTCAAATAAATTCAATTTGATTTAAGAAATTGTTGAAAATAATGTTATTTTACATTCAATGCAACCGTGCATCAATACATATGTTTTGTGAATTTTATAATTATTTATATATATATATTATTTTGGAACTTACCAGCTTCATTAGTTTGGGAAATTTACGTCGTACTTCGCTGTAAATAGTTTAGCATTTGGATAGCGTCCATTTCGTTGATTGGCATACGTAAAAGTGGTAATGCATACATATGCCAAAATATGCATATGTATGTATGTATGTATGTATGTATGTGTAGATAGATACATTGGTTAAAAAGGTGTCTTAAATTATTAACAGAGACGTGCATAGAAAATGTAGCTTTGCTGTGCGCTGTGTGATTTGCAGTTGTGCACTGCAGTATTGAAAACCACTTTTCGCTGGCTCGCATATCTTTAACACAATATTTGTTAACTTGATTTGTGGTTGACTGATTGATAAATTGATATAAGCAACGTTTGTTGTTTTTGAGGTAGTTGAGCAAGCAGATGCACTCGCTTTATATTTGGCGCATAATTTCAAAGCTGGCGACCAGGGCTGGGAAACGTACGACGACATTTTCAAGAAAACCAAACTTTTAAGCAGCACTTTTTTTTTACGCTTTTTTTCTCGCTTTTTTTTTTTTTTTTTTTGTTTTGTTTATTTTTTTGTTTATAAACCCAAACGCGTCGCACATAAGCCGTTTGTTACTTTGTCCGATCTGTAATTGAGTTTTCATAGTCCCGTTGATCGCACGCTGCATCCACAGGCAGAACACGCCTCCAATCTGTCATTCAGCATGCAAATACTGCACATAGCTGAAAGGGCGTGGCAAGCAAACGCAACTGGTTTATTTTTTATTTAGACTCGGCGGCCTTCGCCAGCATGTGCTTTTTGTAGTCACACAGTGTAACCACTGACAAGGACGCCGTCGCCGCCGCCGCCGCCGCAACTGCAAACACAACAGCGCAACATGCAATTCTCTTGATTTGCGACTGCGACTAATTTTGAATCGGTCGAGCCCGAAATGCGAGCGTGTACGCGTGTGCGCAATGTCGCGCGGTGCGCGGCGCATGCGTCCCTGCGCCTATGCGTGCATTGCTCTGCCTGGCCTGTCGATTCGTAGTTGCTTGTCGCATTCGGCGACAACGCAGCACTCCAGAGCCCCACGGACCTGCATGTCTGCCTCCAATGTGGATGTGCCAACGCGCGATTATGTCGTCTGTCTGCCATATCGTCAAACGGCCAGTCAGTCAGTCGATCTGTTGTGTGGTCAGCTTTCCAGGTGCGACTTGTTTAATTTTAGCTTGTTGTTTTTTTCAAGTTCTTTTCCATATTTAAATTTTCTTGTAATTTTTTTTGTAAATTTTTTTTTTCTGTTTTTTCTTATAAAAGAATATATTTTTTTTGTTTTTTTTTTTTTTGTTTCGCCAACGTTAAAAGTTTGGTTTGACTTTAGTGGCCTCTTTAAGCCGTATTGCAACAGTTTTTAAATAATTTTCATTGCATTTCATTTGCATTTGCTTTCTTAACGTACACTGAAATTTGAGTAGCAAGAGAGAGCTAGCGGAAAGTTGAATTTTCAAATACTCTTTAAGCGACAATCCGCACAGCAATCGCACAGCAAAACAGAAAAAGAAATAGGGATTAGATAAGAACAAGGATTCTGTCAAACGGACACGGCATCCTCAACAGTTATGCATAAAAACCCTTGTTCCAGTTCCCACGCTGATTATTCGGTGAATGCGCTGCTGCACGGTTAGAAAAACAGGAACAACAACAGATCACACTAAAGTATACCTGATAAAGTTCTGGGAATCCTTGTAGCGCGCACGGCATGGATTATTGCGCAAGACCAGCTCGACAATTGGTAAATTCCGAAAGACCAACAGATGCGCCAAAGCTGGAAGCTGAAATCAAGCAGGCAAAGAGACAAGTTTTTACATTCGTTGAGATTATTTGAGATATTTCTGCACACACCTTGTTATCGCCCAGATATAGTATCTTCAGATGGGGCAGACGCTTCTCGATGCCTTTGAATGATTCCACGGTGGACATGCTGTTATCATTGAGATTGATGGCCTCCAGATCAGGAATGTTCTCGCATATGATATCCAGTGCGGTGGACATGACATTTACCCGGAAAAGCGGGCAAAATATGGGCTTCAGATCCGAATCGGTGTGAAAACGCGACAGATCGAGGGCCTTAGTCTGTACGTTATACCTCTTGGCCATGACGACCTTCATCTTCGTCTTGAACTCCTCATTAATGGTGACCAGTGGCACACCGCTTCGTACGCGCGGCAAGAGACGAAACCCATCCGGGAGCTGTGCATGCCGGCCCAGCTGAATTATCCGCTCAGCCACCTCGAAGTCATCCGTAAAGAAGATGGCACAGTGCCTCTCAAAACGCCAATATAGTGGCACAAACACGTGCGGCGACATCGCCGCCAACAAGGCGCGCAGCAGCACATCCTCGCTATAGATCTGACCATTTTGTATCTGAAATTAGGGGGGAAAAAAAGCAAAGCAAACCAGTCAATACACTAATAAATAACATCAAATATAAATATACAGTACATAAACGACATTGAGCGCATTTAATACCAATCAGATTCGCTGCATTATCGTGTTTATCATTCGAAACTAATTTTATACAACAGACTTGATTTTAATGAATCGCTAGACAAAAAAATGTTGCGTTAACTTTAGTTTTATTCAGCTCTATACTGTTGTTTTTCGTTGCTCATAACGTGATTTACTCCCAATTACTCAATATTTGCATACCAATTCTGATTTAGAACCGGCGACTCGCCTGGGGCCTGCCTCTTGGTGTGTTAATTACTTTTGGGTGCGCTTATCTTCAAGTGCCTTTGATTTAATTACGAGCATTTTTATTATCATTATGAATATGACGCACACACACACACACACACACATCCGCATACACATACCATTCACATCCGCACACACATTGGTTTGATTATGATTGTAATTGCTTTTTCCTCTCCTTTTGAAGAGCTCTACTCATAAAATTCCATTCCCATTGCCAAATATATCCAAAAACGTTGGCCTGTATTGTTATTGCTGTTCTGGGTATCTGAAGAGTATATATATATATATATATATATTGTTAGAGCGAAAGCCTTTCCCCGCGTCAGGGAATGCCTGGATAAGAAAATATGACTTTGTCCCACCAGCGTTGTGTACTCAATCATGACTGTCAATTAATAATTATAATATAATTATCGATTAACAAGAGACATAACATATGTAAAATAACATAATTTTCAACATATATATAATCTCTATATATATATATACACAGAAATTATTCTCAACCAATTACCCATATTTTTTCTGCATCAGATTTATTAGAATCGGTGATATAATTTTATATTTTTCAAATTAATTCAATGCAAGATTCAGTTTTTTACTTCAGCTTATTGAGGGAAACAACTTTGGTTGGGTCTTAAAAATTCGTATTTCCTGATTACAAAAAGGAACTTTTAAGTGATGATACATTGAAGTATGGATGTTTACTTTATCTGTAGGATCCTTAATCATTAATAGAGTTGCAGCAACACTCTACCATTGTGTATATATAAAGCATGCTTGTCATCATGTGTGCAGATGGGTCACATTCAGTTCACTGATCCATTGTGTTCATTATTAAATGCACTAGATAAAACAAGGCAATCTATGTTCACTTGCACAATGTTTGGGTTTGTTGCGATAAATAAATAAATATATTATGGAGCATTAGTGTCTGTTTATCAATACTAATTATGCCGGTCTTAAAGTTTTCGCATTCACAGAGAGACTTCTATTGGGGCTGACTTGAATTGCTTGATAAGAGCCATATACAATAGTTAAGGTACTCACTGAATAATTGAGTAAATTGGGATCTTAAACGGAATTCAAATTAATGTTATCTAGCATATTAAATATTTGAACTAATATTAGTAATGTTTGCACCCTGGAGATCAAAACAGATATAAGACACTGTTTACAGTTTCATAGCAGGGACTACTTCCTAAAATAAATAGCAGACATGACTCCTATGGCCAATTCATGTGGGTGAATGGGTGAGTAAATGAGTGCGGACAATAGTTAATATTTATATGTATGTGGATATGTATTTAAATGTGTATATGTATTTAATAAGAATAAAAATCACTCTTTTGTGCACAACAATGAGAAGCACAAGCGAACTGGGAGACATTTATTTCTAGAATTTATATGACTGATGACGCCGTCGCAGCAGCAGCGGCTGCAGCAGCAGTGACAACAACAACAACGGCGTTATGAAGGCATTATCAGTGAAGTCAGCTGCGACGTCTACGGCGGCAGCAGCAGCGGCAGTGGCAGCGGCAGTGAGTTGGGCTGACTAACAAGCGCGCAACGGTAAAAGCAACGCCATTCGCCAGCCAACAACCGTGCGGGGTTAGAGCAACAAAACTGAAAACCTAACCATCCAGAAAACCATCGATTACCCCAAAGGAATACCCTCCCCTTTCCCTAAACACTACACTAGCCACAAGGGCACATAAGCAATATGGGCAGCTGTTGCTCAAAGGATTTGGATGATAAGCGCTCCTGGAGCCCCGATGAAACTAAAAATGGTGTAAGTAGTAGTATTTAAAACATTACATTTTACTCGAAATAACCAAACGATCTTTCATATCCATATCTATATGTATATAGAGCACCACATCGACCATCATAGCACAGCCCATAGATAATGTGGGCAGCACCGGTGTGTTTACGCTAACCCGCAACACATCAACAACCACAAGAACAACAGCCAAACAAAAACACCACACTGAGGTGACCACAACATATAAAGCTGATTCTGATTCTGATGCCCAGGAGTAGTCCCACTTAACATATCTCCCAATGCTGTTTGTTATTTAGTTTTTTTTTTTTAAACATTTATTCACCTACCCATACATATTTATGATTGTATACATGTACATATTGAAGTTTGTGCGCCATATTTTTTTTTTTTTTTTTTTTAAATTTGTGACATGTGTGTTTGCTTAGAAAGAGGAAGAACCAGTGCGTCTTATATATATGTACATAGGTGTGCGTGTGTGTGTGTGTATCTATGTTTTTAATGAATAATGAATAACCCGTTTTTGTGGCATAGCCAAGCTGTCGAGTACTGTTATTAATATGAATTATACTCAAAACATGCCCAAAAGAAAGTTAAACTTGTAAATAAACGATTAACTGAATGCGATTCACTTACTAAATTGATTTTTCACTTGCAATACAAATAAACAAACGAAATCCATAAATTGCCGGCGCGATAAAAAACGTACTCCTGCCACCCGCCACCTCGGCATACCCCAACCACCCTCCACCAACCGAAAGCAGAAAGCAGCGACATACGCTTGGCGATGACATCAGGGCAATTGATGCAAAGAGACGTTAAGAAAAGAGCGAAAAACACACCCAAACACAGATAGAGAAAGATAATAATAAAGAGAGTGAAGAATGAGCCCGCCTCATTCTGGATAGCTCCATGAGTCAGTTTCCTATACGCCTTTTCTTCCATTGGGATTTTCTCAAATCGGTTTGGCGTTGATAAAAACAAGAACAACCAAAGAAAAAAAAATGACTAATATACAATTGCGTTTTGATATTAATGAACGGCAGAAATAATGAACACTAACAATAAAAATTTGAATGCTAATGCTTAATACACGTGACAGCCACTTGGTTTACATATTTTATGCAGCCATTTGCATTTTATTTCGATTTAACAATGTGATACAAAGCATGTTTTGTATTTTCCTGCAAGCAGTAAACAAGTCATAGGAATTCCTCATTGAGAGTACTCAATTTGTTGTCGTTTGCAAATCATTATAATCTTAAAGAAGAATAAAAGAGGCTTCCTATTTGTCCGTACTAATTCAGTCGCAAAAATTCAATTACAGAACATTTGTTTGTGTACAGGAAAATAAAGCAACATCATAATCATTATTAATAAATACAAGTAAGAATTCTATAGTCAAGTAAGCTCGACTACGATATACCCTAAACCCAGTTGCTAATCATATTCTAGTTTTTTCCTTTAAAATGGATTTACACCCAAATGTGAGCAGGTCTGAAAATGCAAGCACACTGAAGGGTTAAAACCAAATGCAGCGAAGAATTTTATTAACAAGAACGAACTGATTCCTAATTGGCTAACTAAAAACACGTGCACATATGTACATACATACAAACATTCGTACATACATAACGGGGTTCTGCAAAACACACACAAAAACACATGCGCTCGACTATTTTTGCACACAGAAAATGCTTGCAGCTGCTGGTAGAAATAAGATCAATATGAGAATATATATTCCATTATAGCTTGGGTGTTTCTTATCCGACCTTGATGCAATTTGGGCAGTTGTTCAGTAATATTATTATTTGGAACATTTGAAAATTGTGGGATTTATTGCTAAATGAAATCTATATGTTTCGATACAAATAAGCTATCTTGATCTGCACCGGATATACGAGTACCTATCATTTAAGCTTCAAGTCTCTAGCTGTTTTGGTCTCTGAGATCCACGTGTACATACAGACAGATGGACGTGGCTATATCGAGTCGGCTGTTGGTCCTGATCAAGAATATATATAATATAATTTACACAAAACAATTATAACCTTTATACCCATTGTCTTCAGGGTATAAATATATAACAGCTGGCCAGTTACAAATATAAAATTCTTCAGAAATATCTTCAAATTATTGTTTTATATTAAATTTTAATTGATGATGCACGATGTATGACTGGCATAACACGTCCGGCGTAAAGTAACGGATCGAATTTGATAAGTTTAATTAAAAAGATCAGCCCAAATGCATGCAACACATATTAAATCGCGACTCGAGAAATAAAAAGGTGCTGCGTAAAATGTAATGAGTACAAGTGACCAAGTTGGTGTCCTACGTAATTGACTGCGTAGTACCCAAATACCAGTTGTGGAAAATCAGTGACTATCGTCATTGTATGCATTGCAAGCCTGAAAAAGACCATCATTGTCTCGATATGCGAAATAAACAAAGTACTTGCGAAAATATTCACCCACATAATTAGATCGGTGGGTTCTTTTTTCGTACACTTTTATCAGTTCTTAGGACCCTAAAGGGAAAATGTTGTTCGATGCACGGCTCTCAGACTTTGCTCAGCTAGAAGAGAATGTTTGATCAAATTTTACATGCAGTCAATTTTGAGTCGAGTTGACATCTCCAATTTATAGTGTATATAGTGATAAAATTCAATAAAAGATTAGATTAAACACGAAGTGATTACATATGCTTTTGTATGAGCATGAGTACAAAAAACGTTGAGTTAAGTTGCTTTAAGAATTTGTCAACCTTTCTATGTAGGGGTAAATATTGCTATATATATATATATATATATATATATATGTGTGTGTGTGTGTATATTGCAGTATGTACACGAAATATGTAAATAAGTGCAAAACATAGTATACAACACAATTGTTATATTAAATCAAGCAAAAAAAATTAAACAAAATCAAACCAAACTAAACCGAACCAAACGACGCAGAAAAAGCAATTAAAGAAAATGCAAAACGAGGGAACAGAACACATCCATGAATATACATTGTACATATATAGATAAAAAAAAATGTAACATCAACAAAGAGCGACCCTAGAGTCAAACGAGGAACATAAAAGACAGAAACTGACTCAGCGACGACGCAACGGGGATCGCGGATTGCGAATGGGGGGCCGGACAGAGGTAGATTGTGGGGCTGTGCTGGACTGGGATACTGAAATAGAAATTGGGGCACACCGCCACCCCCGCCCATCGTTAGGGTGGCCCCAACGCGATCAGCAAAAGCCGACGGCAGCAAAGAAAATTCATGTGCTGTCAGTATAAACTCGAGTCTCCGACGAGCAACAACGCGCACCCACCATTCCAGAGACCGAAATAGAGATCCAAGCTAAACCAAATATTAACAGAGCAATAATGAAGTATGCTGGATCCTGGGCCATTGTGCTATTGGCGTTGAGTGGCCTTTGCGCGGCTTTGCCCATGGCGAACGTCGAGGAGCTGGTAGCGCTCACCTCTGTAGAGCAGGTGCGAACGGACGAGATGCCGCACATATTGAAAATCGCGCCCAGACATTCGGTGCCATTGGTGGACTACGAGCGACCTGGCGATTTTGATACCGTTGTCGAGGAACTGCGTTCCGCTGGTGTGCACACATCGGAACAGAAGCCGTTGAATACGCTGCGCTACAAGGAGCTTGCTCGCCTCCTGGCTCTTTGGCAGATGGCCCAAGGTCGCAACTACTACGTTGCCAATGAAAATCATGCGCCGCCCGCTCATGATGACGATGCCAATGTGAACGATGGCAACCACGAAAAATTCATTTCGTAGAAGCAATCGATATAAAATAAAAAAAAATAAAAAAAAAATCAAAGCTTTAAAATTATTTAGCTAACGAATCAAATCGAATTTATATTTGTAGTTATGATTTCACCACTTTTGTAGCTCTTTATTACTAAACATATCCCTTGGAATCCATTAAATAAAGCAATGACAACAATAAAAACAAATCTAAGTCAATTGAATGAACACAAAACAAATTAACTCTTGTCCAGTATTCCGACTAGAAAATCCACTGTAGTCAGCAGCATATTCAAATGTGTGCATATGCCAAAGATTGACTGTGCCCGGAACAAAGTGTAAAAATTTGGAGTAAACTAGGATGATACGAAATTTTATATAGCCTTAATTTAAGGCTACAGTCATCAATCTTGGAAAGTAATTTGCTGAAAGGTTACTAGAAAATAACTCCAACATATTTTTTGCCAACCTAAAAACACTTGATTTTCGCTATTTTTTAATATTCATTAATATTCATTGCTATATAGATTTTATTTAGTTAGTTAGTTTAGTCTTCACCAGACTCATAGCAGAAGAATACATTTATGTTAGATATAGGTTTAAAGATTTCGAGTGCTTCATCTAATTAAGTTCGCTAGCTTTTAAAATCTTCATATTTAACGCGATCGGATTCTCAAATTACTCTACTAATCGATATTTTTTAAGGGGAAAAAACATAGGGTCGTTATTAAATAAAAAGAATACAGAATTCAAGGGCATTTGTATTGGTCGGGAATATCTGTTTGTGTGGTCACATAATAATGTTTATTAAGCCAAACGATGCTTTCCCGGGCCTACCACTTTCTCCTGCTCATTAATATACGGCGTAGTGGCTTTAAAATCTGCACTGTTCCTGCTGCTGTTACTGCGACTTGTGTCGCTCCCGTTGATGCTAGTGGTGGTAACGACAACGAGGGGCATTTGTCGGCGCTGCAGCCGCTTGGCAATGGGCGGCACAAAGAGATCATGCTTGATCAGCGTACACTCGGCGTCCTGATAGATTTTTCTATTGTCATCCCATTTGAGAGCAGCAAAAAAGCAGGAGAGCAGCCAGCCGCCGAAGAAGGCAATGAGAAAGCCAAGTGCTGCATACCACATATAGCTAATGCGATACAGATAAAAGAAATCCGTGTCCGGATCCGTATCTAGCATTTCTGAGGTGCGCGGAGCCGTAAACTGTGCGTCTGCTGGAAATAGAATATCTCGAACGTGGCTGCGGTCAGCGGGGCAGCCAGCAGTGGACATGTCCAGACTTGGTATTGGGGGCTTCGGTTGACCGAAACCGATCCAAAAAGAGAAGGCTAGTGAAATGAGAAGACCAGCAAGGGCGCCTTTTTGATTAGCCTTCGTGACATACATGCCCAGCGTAAAGAGGCCCAACAATGGACCGCCAATGATGCCAAAGATCGAAAGAGCCGCCTGTAGCAGTCCGCCAATGCTGCCAGCCAAGAAAGCCATGCCAATGCAGAGGGCACCATAGAAAATGGATAGCAGCTTGGAGTACCACATTGTCCGACGATCATCCAGCGTGCGTCCAGAGGAGTATCTCACAAGCGGCTTGACATAATCCTCCAGAGTGACAGCAGCCAGCGAACTGATGGCGGTGCTGATGGTGGAGAGACTGGCGCAAAAGATTCCCGATACGAACAGGCCAGCCAGGCCCGTATATTGACCCATGGTGTCTACCACAAACAGCGGCATAATCTGATCCCTCGAATTGACGCGCCCTTCCAGAAACGGATCACATTCACGATAATACCAATAGATGCAAAGGCCGGCAAAGCAGGTGCTCATGCTCAGCAGGCACAATATGGGCAGACACCACCAGAGAGCAGCACGTGCCGATCGCAGATTGCATACGGTAAGCAGTCGCTGCACTTGAGCTTGATTCACGCCATAGATGGCCAAGTAGGTGGCACACCCGCCCAGCACCTGGGTGAACCAAGTGTGCCGTGTCGTTGGATCTATGCTAAAGTTGAGGAAATCGATGCGTCCATTATCCAGCGCCGTCTGCCAAACAACATCAAAGCCGCCTGCCTTAATGCCCGTACAGATGATAACACTGAATACGGCTACAAACATAAGAATCGACTGGTATATGTCTGTCATCATAACCGCTTTCATGCCACCCATTGTTGCATAGATCGTACAGACAACGCCAACAATTAGCACCGAGAAAACCTGACTCAGCCCAGTGACAGCCTCCAATGCCAATGCAGGCGCAAACACAACAATACCCATGTACAGTATCATCTGGGTCGAGAAGGCAACCGAGGCGACCAGGCGAGTGGCATAGCCAAATCGCAACTCCAAATACTCGTACACGCTGGCCGTTTTAAGGCGGAAGAACACAGGCAGAATGAGATTAGCGGCAATGGGTGTCGACACAACATAGGACAAATTGATGATGACAAACATGGTGCCATATTGATAGATCTCCATTGACACACCCAGTATGGTAACGGCCGACATGAAGCTGGCCATTAAGCTAAATGCCACCGGCGTAACGCCCATGGAGCGATTAGCCAGAAAATATTCCGTTGTGTTGTTCTTGTTTCCCGTAAAGCGATAGTAGACTCCGATCAATATTGAGATGAGAAGGACTACCGCCAGAATGGCATAGTCCCAGGCACCGAGAGTGGCCATTCTACTGTCTCTCAGTCACTCACTTTCTAATCGACGATCGAATAAGCGGTATTATGAGGCATACGTAACGCAAAGTCAGTTAATATTCTTGGCCTTTATTCCATAGACAGCAAATATTTGCCCGTTGATAACCGACTGCGATAATACACAACAAAGTTGAATACATGTAGCAGCTGCAACTCCGATTTGCTCTTAAGATTATGCTCAAGCGAGCGCGCGTGTGACTTTAGCGATTGCCGGCCGTCAATGAAGTGGGCTAAAATAAATCCAAAATTACTCTGCTCCAGCGATTGTAAGGGAACCGCGCTGCGCTACCTTTTTATATCTTCATTTGGCCGACGCTGTGAGATAGCGGCATAGCTGGCACCAATATTCAGTACATGTACCAGTTCCAGCATAACGAACAGTAAAAGATCTTCATCGACAGCTTATTAAGCACAAAATACAAGCAAGTTGGCATTTTAGCCAGCTAAAATAATATTTGACTATGTCTTTACGTGACTGATAATGCTATAAAAGTGTCTAAGTCATGGCAATATAACATACGAGTTATCAACTAGTCCCACAATATTAACAAGTTCAGCAATAGTCTCAAAACTCAAACAATTAACTGCTGCCAGCCAACGACCCCAAGACCAGCACTAAATGTTATCG
The DNA here is from genome assembly GCA_035042125.1 of Drosophila longiperda. Classification (NCBI taxonomy): domain Eukaryota; kingdom Metazoa; phylum Arthropoda; class Insecta; order Diptera; family Drosophilidae; genus Drosophila; species Drosophila longiperda. The sequence continues at coordinate 58,974 of JAWNLV010000135.1, read as the reverse complement.
TGCTAACAGATTTTACAGGCATACATTATATGTTTATACAATTACACGTAGATAGCCAAATTGAGCTAAAAATGATACAATAGCTGTTTATGCATTTGTAAATTTGGATTATACAGGACATAAGAATATACATATGTATTGTATGTTATTAATAGGGCTGTAGAAAGTTGTGCATTATATTTGATTTTATATGCTTCGAGGTTACCAGAAAAATTTTCTGCAATCAATTTTCCCATTTTGGTCAAGTTGCAAGTTTTGTTTACGTCTTTAGTATCAGAGTTAAAATAAATAAGGAAATTCCTACTTGCAATCTGCATACTAAGATCCCAAGATCTCAATGTAAATGAGCACAGTTGTGACACTACCGACACAAGTTAAGAGACGATTCTATAAAAATTTAACTCCTAAACGTTACATTTCTATGCAATTTTAAATAAAAATTACCATGGAACCCGCGAAAAGAGTCAGCAATTTCGAAAGGGGTGCAATTATTCAGGATTCGACGATACGGCGATACGACAAGATCGCCTACATAAATTTATATTATAGCAGAGTTTTGTTAATTATATTCATACAATATAATATATTCATATAACACTTTGAAACTTACCGACACTTGATACCAGCCAGCGGCATTGGGAATCAGCTTGCCAAATTTACCTCGTGGAATGGGTGAGCCGCGACGCCGTGAACTGGGGCGATCCTGTAAGCACATGGTGAAAATTCGTTAGCAAGCAAATTGCGTAGATATGTCGTTAATTTACGCGGAGGCTGATTAAGCAAACAAACCCTGACTGTGGTTGTCATTTCGCTCATGTCGTCATCTTCATCCCAACGACGTACATCCTGAAGCCGCAATTTAACATCACTTTTGTGCGGAAACTGTGAGGTCTTGAAGCTGACGCGACGCTTGTTTCGATCCTTGCGACGCTGATGATCGTCGTCTGCAAAACATCAAAGATTTATTAAGATCTTGACTGGCTAACCAACAACAAAATGATGGCACACAGAAAACCTACTATCGAAGTCTTTCAGAGCGGAGAAACGTGATCCACCGCCGCCACCATTGCCACCGCCATTGTCAACATTGTTGTTGTAACGCTGACCGCCGCCTCCACCACGCTTAGGCATTGCTCACACGATGTCAACTATATAAAATAGTACAGCGCTCAGTCACAATACAAAATAAGCTAGATCTTTGGATACGTAGAATTTACGGTACCAATAACCGTAGTGGCACAGACAGTGTTTAATATGTTTATAATTTAATGCATGCAATTATTACACAGCAAAATGATGAAGAAGCGCGAATTTGCAACGCAATTTCATAAAATTCTCTACAGCAAATGTATTTGTGTGCTCGACCAGATGACAGACGTCACGACAATGAGTTAGCAGAGGCGTTGTTCAGCACTATTTTGTAAATGTGCTGTTAGTGCTGTTTAATGACAATGTTAGCTCAAACAATGTGTGGCAACGCTGCCAGTCAACAAATTTATAAGCAACAGTCGAGTTGTACAACTATTCTCAATAGATTTTTAAAACTTAAATCGACATCATAGATTAGACTAGATCAGAACTGATTAGACTGGATATACCGCACATGAACATGTCCTCCAAACGAAAGAGTCGCTTCCAGGTAAATGTAAGCGACACGAAAGAGAAACTAGTGCAAAGTCTAAGTGATGTACTAGCGCGTTGCTCGAGTCAAGCTCTCGATAATGCGAAAACATTTCGCGTCGGCCTTTCAGGTGCGTATTTTTCATAGGTGTACGTAAATGTTGTGTTGTGCTTGTGTGTGTGTGTATGTGAGAGATAAGCTAAACTTAAGGTGACCTTGCACCGCACACATTCTCATTCGCAATCGCATAGTAAATCACTATAATAGGTCACCCAATCTTGCGATCAACAGGTGGTTCGCTCGTGCAGCTCTTGACCCGTGCTTTGGCTTCAAGTGGACTGGACACCAAATGTTGGCAGTTTTTTTTCTGCGACGAACGTTATGTGGCACACGATCACAATGAATCCACGTACTGGGCGTACAAAACTCAAATGCTAACCAAACTAAGAAGCATTTTGGACAGACAACTTATTAAGGCCGATACGTCCGTGTCGTTGGATAAGTGTGCTAGTGATTATGCGGAACGTATTGTGAATGAATTCGGTACAAGTTGTCCAGTATTTGATTTGCTGCTCTTGGGCATGGGGCCGGACGGACATACATGCTCCTTGTTTCCGGAGCAACCAGCTGCTTTGGCTGAAACCGAACGTTTAATCATTCCAATTCGTGATTCCCCAAAACCACCACCAGAACGTATAACATTTACGCTGCCGCTCATCAATAATGCCAAGGATGTCGTTTTTGTTGTAACAGGCGCCAGTAAATCTGATGTTGTAAAGGTAAAATAGCAGCAGCCCTGATTATGTAAGTTATATATATTGTTTATTTGTATTTCAGCGCGTATTTGCAGACATGGACAAAAAATTTCCATCTGCATGGGTGGATCCGACGCATGGGCAATTGACATTACTTGCAGACAGTGCAGCAGGTGAAACATTTCTTGGTCAAACCCGTCATTGTGCACATTAAATGTGCACCAATTGTAAATAAGTTATAAAGAATAATAAAGAATATATGGTGCGGTTTGCGTTACCATTTTAAAAATTGCGCGCAGTTAGTCTTTTGCAACACTAATCATGCACACGACATTGCCATTTAATTTCGTTTGATGCCAAACTGCGGAAATAATGTTGCCAGACCGTTGCAAGTTTCCCAATTTAGCAAAGACCTAAAAAAAATAAAAAAAAAAAACAAACATTTACAAACAGCCTCAAAACGCAATGACGCGGAAGTAAGTGAAAAAAATCATTTAAAAAACACACGTTCACCAACGTATTGCAATGCCTGACATTTATGGTCAGTTCGATGCGGAGCGCGTCTGCCGTGTTTGTCTGCGCGAAGTGGGCGATTTTTACTTTATCTACGACGAAGCGCCCGTGGAGCAGGGTGCAAACATCGCTCAGATACTCAATGAATGCACACGGTATACGTGTGAGCGTTACGACAAGATGCCGCATAACATGTGTGACACCTGCATCAAGGCCGCCTGCCAGGCGTATCGCTTCAAGCGGGACGCTGAAAAGGCATATCGCTCGCTTGTTGACATATTGGGCCGCACACCCGTTAGCAACCCGAACAGTACAGATATGTGCACTCAGACTGAACAGCTGCCCATGCTGCCGTGCGGCATCTGCAACGATATGTTCTTAAGCATTATTGAAGTGCGTCTGCATAGGAATCGCCAGCACAAGAACATAGCGGAGCTCAAGTGCAAACTGTGCGACGAGAAATTCGAGGAATTGCGCCAGCTGCTTAACCATCTCGTAGAGCGACATGATCCCAAGTCGGCCACATCGTTTTTGCGTCGCCGTCGCGAATGTCGCGACTGCCAACGCGTCTTCTCGCGACGCGATCTTTTGCTCCGTCATATGCAGGCTGTCCACAATGTGGTAGGCCGGGGTCGTCACTGGACGCTGGCCGCGGAGCAGGAGGTGCAATCTGAAACGTGGCCGCCTGTCGACGAAGCAACCATGCACAGCGCCGACTTATTTAATGAATCAGCTGCGTGCTCCGATGACGAGAATGACAAAACTAATAATGAAATGGGCTATCAACGTCATACGAATCCCATATCAAGCAACGACGACACTGAAGATGAAGAGATCCATGCGGAGGCTAAGGAATCTCTGTGGCTGCACATTAAGCCAGAACCGGAAGCTGACCTCGATCCGTATCCGGAGTCATTTGTATCACCTGTAAATCGCGTGATGCGCCGCAAAAAAACAAATATAGAACGTGCCACCCACATTAACGAGAATGAAGGATTGAACATCAAGAAAGTTGCGAGCAGTGATTTGGAAGCAGAGGTAAAAGGTAAGCTCATCATGAAGTGTGGTTCTAGTATTGATCTCCGTTGTTTTTTTTTTTACATTTTCTCTTAATGATGAACACCCTGTAAATCATTATGAACCAAAAGATTTGGGTTTCCCCAATTTCTGTAGGAATTTTTAAGAGCTTTAAAAATATAGAAATTTTTTTATGCACAATGAAGAATTTGTCTGCCAAGATAAAAAAAGATAGTAAAATAGATATGAGTAACTCGCTGATATATCCTGGCCTGTTTTTTCTCTACAAATTAAGGCATTTTAAGGTTTCCACGAATTTGCGGCACATTGAATTCTATCTTTGAAGTATTCAACTTTTTTCTATGCCGTTTTCGATCTAAATTTTTCACTCAGGCAGCTGGAGATTTCTATATTGTTGAAGCACGTTTTAAATTAATTTTCATATATTTCGAGCTGTTTGGATAATATCTACTTTTGTGAACGACAGTTTTAAACACATTTCTTATCCATGTGTGGCCAGCGCACACCATTTTGTATATAGCGATGTAAATAGGGGATAAGTATCTCTATCGCTAAGTATCTCTAACTATCTCTCTCGCAATAAATTATCCAAAGTAGAAGAGCCACTGGTCACGGGCAGCGAGCAAGTGTTACCGATTAAGCTGGAACGCCAATGCACTGATAGTGTCAATGAGGATGGTGAGTATGAGATGGACGCTGGATCAGCCAACATTTATCAAAGCGCCGATGAGGAGGACGGCGAGGAAGAGTTTGTCAATGACGAAAGCGACATTGATGAATACGACGACGAAGATGACGACTATCCGGGTGCCGAGCAAAAGCAGCGATCGGAGGACAAGTCCAAACAAACCCAAGCGAAAACTGTGCGCGACTATCTGCAGAAGCCGACTGCTGGCAAGCAGTGCCGTCGTCGCCGAAAAAAGCAGAGTGATTCTGCGGCACCCAACCCGGAGAATCGATGCGATGTCTGCATGCGCACATTTTCCCGCCACTGTCACTTGTTGCGCCACAAATTGTCGCATTTGGAAAAGAAACCGCACAGCTGTCCGCATTGTCCCAAGGCGTTTGCGCGCAGCGATCATTTGAAAGCGCACGTGCAAAGTCTGCATGGCAACAAGGAGCACAAGTGCGTGCTGTGCGAGGCAGCATTTTCCCGCCTTGATGCCCTCGAGCGGCACAAGATGAGCAAACACAATGGCGAGGGCCTGGACGCCAGCAGCGAGCTTAAACTGCAGATGAGCGAGCATACCTGCGAATACTGCTCTAAGCGATTCTCAAGCAAGACCTACCTGCGCAAGCACACGCTACTCCACACGGAATTCCTTTATGCGTGTAAGAGCTGCGACGAGACATTCAAGGAGCGCCAGCAGCTGCGCAGTCACGAGAAGACTCACACCGGTCAGCGCAATTTTCTCTGCTGCATTTGCGGCGATAGTTTTGCGCGCAACGATTATCTGCGCGTCCACATGCGTCGACATAATGGCGAAAAGCCTTACAAGTGCCGTTATTGCGTCAAGGCCTTTCCACGCGCCACGGATCTTAAAGTTCATGAGCGGTACGTGATCAAACCAACTGCGAAACTGGATTTTAAGATAGACTTTGCAGTACTTATCGTTATTTACTTTGCATGCATTGTATTTTAGCTATCACACCGGCACAAAGCCCAATCTGTGCAATACTTGCGGCAAGAGTTTCCACCGCGCATACAATCTGACCATACACATGCGCACTCATACTGGCGAACGCCCCTACAAGTGTGACCAGTGCCCAAAGAGCTTCAGCCAGAGCAACGACTTGAAGGCGCACATACGACGTCATACTGGTGAGCGCTACAAGTGCCCGCATTGCGATGCCTACTTTCTGCAGCTTTACCATATGCGCAATCATTGCCTCAGTGCCCATAACAAGCACATTGAGACTAAAACTGGTCGGCTACAGCGCACTGGTCTGTTGGACGAGTCCAGTCACACGCATCTTACCACTGTGGTCATGCCCGCAACACGTTCGCATTCATCAACGGGAGATCCGGCAGCGACAGTTGGCACACAATTGCCTGCATCGTCGACAGCGCCGGCGACGATTGCAACGACAATTATGCATTCCCCGGTGACATACAACATAGCATCGCCAGCATCAGTGTCGGTGCCAGCGCCGGAAGCCGCCGGATTTATAGGTGTAGCGAATAATGCAAGGGTGACGGCAACGGCCACGCCACCATTTGCGGCATATAATATACCTCCCGTGGTTATGGGTAAGCGGTCTTACATAGCCTATGCACCTAATGCGACATGCCAAATGCCACCTATCTCTGTCTATTTTCTTCTCTCTCAGCGCATTTAATGTACAATCATGGCAGCAACAGTCAGCAGAGCAATGTCAGCGGCAGCGAAACCGGGAAATAACCGAGACTACACTATAAAATACGCAAGCAAATCTGCAATATGCTTCCAGCAAAATCTTAAGTTATCCTTGTACATATGTACAACGATATGAAATCGAGCCTTTACAACAATGCACTATGGTCGCAAAGTCGATATTTTAGCATAAAGGCGAATAGTTCATAGGACAGAGCTTACAGACGATGGATTTAGTTTGTATTCATTTTAAACATAGAATAACAAAACTTAGGCAAGTCAAGTTATAATTATTTAAGATTAATAGCTAATAATGTGCAATTATAAATTATTTTTCATTATTGAATTACTTGGCCTGGGCGGGTAAGGTCGAGCATATTTAATAAAATGGTGCAATTTAGTTATTATATTTTATGTCCAATAAAAATTAAAGACTTTGAGGCCATAAGGCAGTAATGAGCATACTTCAACATAAATACTATTTTTTACTGCTAAGCTAAATATAAATATATATAATATAAATATTGTATACAACCAATAGGCAAAATTCTTTAACCAGTGTAATAATCATTACCAATATTCTAAAACCAGCAGTTTTAAGTTAAAGTATCTATTATAATTTGTGTTGTTTTATGCTTTGATCCCGTTATTATTATTTTCCATTGTGAAAAAGCTATGCATGTTCTACATTAGTTTAAAAAGCCAAGTCGATCTAGCCATTTACATTTGTATATCCGTATAAACAGAGATTGTATGAATTAATTAATTTTCTAGTATACCACGCTCAAATCAAGTTTATTTTATTCAAATCGAATCTCGATAGATATAAAAGACACACTTTTATAGTTATAGTTATTTCAGAATACTTTGAAATACTATTGATTGATTGCAGAAATTTGCGCAATATTGGCTAAGAAAAACATAATCTGTATGCACGTGTGAGAAGCGAGCAACATGATAATGCATCTGATTAAGCCAGCCACGACTCGAAATTTCGAAAAAAAAGAAGAGTAATCTGTATTTACAGTGTGTATCTATAGGATAGTAAATTCGATTTTTGTTTAATGTTTGTAACTTTTAATGGTTGCATGTAAACAGAAGAATGAATACTTCGTTTTAATTCCGGTAGTCAAAAAATATACCAGAAAACAACAATCTTTTTTAATAGACTCAATATTTTTTAAAATTGGGATGCAGAGTATATCTTAGTGGTTAGAGTATTCACACAAGCTTGTGTTTAACTATTGCATTCGCACAAATTAGTAGACAATATAAGTTTTATATCATTGCAGAGAATATCATATTTTTGTCGTTAAATTTTTAAAGCATTTCTTGAGCAGCTTTACTCTACGTCAGCTTAAAATCAATCTTAATTTTAACATTCCCGTAATTTTGCGAGGAAGCGTTGGATCTATAATTAAACAGTTCGGATCGTTTTAATTATGGTAATTCCGTAAGATTATATTTTTTATTTTTTAAAATAATATTTATCTTGACGGTTGTATTTCAGAACTAGAACAGTTTCTTAAATATATAGCTTTAGTCCTTGTATCCTGATGTTTGTATTCATGCAAGAAGGGGATAAGTCGAAAAGATCAAATAATTAAAAATGTATTACATTTTGTAAATCGTAAAGTTTTCTTGAAAAACAAGCATATGTTTTCTTGGGACTAATATTTTAACGTTGCTCCAACCGATTGATTTTAAGATTAGGTGGTTATATAAAACTAAATAATTGTAAAAATAATCTTAAAATATCTGACTTAATTTCGTTGCTCAAATATCATATATATTGACATGATCACTTGCCATGACCTGAATTAATTTTGTAGGTTTTTAAATTGCAACTATATTTACAGATCAGGACGCTTTCTGCAAAGTTAAGCGCAATTTAAGGGTAAAATCTGAAAATGCGATCGTCTGAAATATATTTAAATTAATTTGGAGGCGATACTCAGATTTTGCACCAAGATTTTGCAACTTACTTTTGCTCTGCGGCTTAAGAGTAATAAAAATAATAATAAACCGTACAAAAATATTGAAATTATGTATTGATGGCAAATAAATAATTTAGGTTTTACAAAATGGTTCACGTTTTATTTTTTACTTAAGGTAGACATATATTGATTTTATTAAGAGTCATAATTAATCAGATCACTATATTCACATTCCCACTAAATGCGATGCTTTTGAGATCAATTTATAATAGTTCGATGACAGTTGGTCGATAAGTGCATTAGAGCGGGGTGAAAATGAATTTAAATCATTGGAAAAAATGAAGCTACCGTCTCATAATTTGAATTGCTGTTGCTTCGTCAAATTTTTGTGTCGTATCATATTATGCTGTATAAGCAACTACATGAACATTTGAATTTATCCACATTGCGCCAAGCGCTCTACTCGATAACGGGGCTGTTAACAAATGTTTGACAAATGTAAGTTAAGCGCATGCTCTCGATCTTTCCCCTCTCTCGATTTTTCTATTTTGATGACAGAACATATCATGTTAATGTGTTGTTATTGTATTAGATTGTATGTAAACAGTTTTTAATTAATTTTAGTGCAGAAAAAATGTGAAGAACAAACGATTGGCCAGTTTATCAATCTGAAATCTTAATCTATTGAATTGTACTTCTTCGGGCAACACTTGCTCTTTGCGTGACAGTGAGGGTATGAGTGTAGCGGTGTGAGGAGCTGCACAATGTAAACCTTTTTTGTTTTCATTGGCCTTATTTTTACTTTCAAAACGATTGAAACATTTGCTGTGAACGGACGACAGAATTTGTTGTGCAGTGTGCGTTTTTTTTTTGTTTGTTTATATTGTTATTTCTACTTGAAACTATAATAGTTAAAAAAATAAATTTATTTAATTTTGAATAGAGAGCGAAATAATAAAATTGAATGGCAGAATAATTGACCAACATATAATGGACTTGTGTGTTTTTTAGCGGATTGTTGTAATTGTTATCATTTTATTAAATTGAACGAAACAAAAACTATTCCACAGCATAACAATACCTTTTATGCATGCCATGTAAGTAAACAGTTCTTAAATGCATTGCGAAAAAATGGGCCCCCTTCTAGTAATTATTTCACAATCGACTACATGGTGTGTGTGGTGAGGGATCCACACAGACGCACACACTTTTGAGACCCTTAGCGATGATCTCATCCTTCATTTAGCCAGTGTTTGTCTTCTGTTATAAATCAATTGGCCGATTGTCACATCTTAATAGCAGTGGGTACAGGGAATCGGCTAGTCGAGCTTACCCAGTGGACTAGAACACACTTGTATATAGATATTGTGCTCTGCCACATGTTTAATTTGAATAACAATTTCCTAGTTAATTGTGCGAAACTATTCATTTATTTTACTTTATACAGAAGTGAATATAAATTCATTTCAGCTCTGGCTAACTTTAGTGAGATTCTCTGATTTCCCAGATGATCGTTGTCATTGCACAGAATATAATCTATAGATCATTAAGATTGCTTCCATATCTTGTTGGAGACCTATATAAATAGCTTGACTAGAGCTACTTTTTCTTATCGTTTAACTTTTTTAAGTTATCGGCCTTACTAAATGTTCATGCTTGGCTGACGGCTTTTAAATTTGTTTTAATGATCAATGCAAATTTTTTTGCAATATATGCTGCCTCTAAGTTTGTTGTTATACATTAATTTCTGATGAAATATGTACATTTGTGGTAACTAATCTGATAACCGTTTGATTGTCATGCGAATAGAGTATATATCTATAATATGATATGATCAACAATTGAAGTGATTTCGTGATAAGCAAATTGAATATTTGGACTATTTCGTATTAGAATGCCAATTATAATAGGGCTATGAATTTAATAAACGCATATGCCCAATAGTAGCGTATTATGATGGTATAATTCACAATCAACCTTATCTCGTGGCAAAGTACAGCAATTAAAGCGTCCGAGTCTCGAGACTCTTCAGTCGAGTCGACTTGTAAATTCAGTATTAAGACCAAAGTGACCAAAAAGATTAATGTTCTTAGTAGTTTTTTATTTGTTCAAACAGGTCTTTTTTGTATATGTATTCCGGTTTACTGATGATGTTTGTTAACAGCTGTTTGACAGTTTACAGTTGTCTGTAAGGAAATAGAATTATGCACACACAATACGAAAGACTAAATAATAAAATAATAATAATAATAATAATAAAATAAAGTTGAACTATGCGTCAACTCATTAAAGAATTTAAAACTACACTTACAATTGCAAAATCTTTCAAACTTTAAATTGCATTTTATTTAAATTTGCTACACAAATACTTAGATATGTATTAGACCTACATATTAAGTTTAAGAATAATCAAGCTTTAAAGATATATTATGAATATATCAAAGGTCAGTTTAGAGCGCAAATGCCAAACAAATATATGCTTGACATGAAGTTTTTACATATATTGAAAAATGGTAACAGAATATATTGGCCATAGTGTGTGGATAAAAAAATAAAACTTAGTTATAGACGAGTAGCTGATATGCTCTTGGAAAGGGCATAGTAAAAATGAATGTGAGCAATGGCTGCCAATATGGCATACGCCAATAGATGGTGCAAAAGCAAAAGCATACGACCTTATTTGAGAACGCAGCCAAAGACGGAAGACGGGGAGAGATAGCGGCAGGTGTAGAGCCTCTATAGGTTGATCTTGGGGGTTTGGTTTTATTAATTGAGGCCGTGACGTTGATCAGCACTCGACACGACTTGTAAGCTGTAAGTGTAAAAAGGTAAACTAATTGCTGTTTGGGTATTAAATATTCAGCTGAATGCTTCAATCAGTGTATTTGTTCTTGGAAAGATCAGTTGGGATCAGCTGGATAGGGTGTGGAGATGTTTTATCTAATCTCAGCAAATAAATTATGTATTTTAAATAGTCATATCTGTATAACAATCATATATACTCATTTATAGCCTAATCTGTCTCATAAAACTTGTTTATATTCGGAGCCAAACGTGATTCGAAAAATGTCTTCGACGGGCACGGAAAGTACAAAGCTAGGAGATGTGGGCTTGATTGAGGTGCAGCTGGATAGCTTAGACTCTAGTCACAATTTTGCGACAACAAATGGTACGACGACACCCAGGACCAAGTCGCATCAACAGCAAATGCAACGGGATCGGCAGCAGCACAAAAATGTGTTCAAATCCAAATTGTTCATAATTGCGGTAAGTTTCTCCTCGATTCTTATGATAGCCATGTGCATTGGCTTCCTGGTGCACTATGAGTTTTCTGGCGATGTCAGCGACATACAGAATGTCGACTATTGGCACGTCTCGCTCCCCAAGGAACAGCAAGAGTGGTATGATCGCGGCATCGATGAACTGAAGCTGGCACTCAATCGCAATCCAAATCGAAGGCGGGCAAAAAATGTGATACTCTTTGTGGGCGATGGCATGGGTCCCAATACGGTGACGGCGTCACGCATCTACGGATTTAAAGAGGAAGGCCTGCTCAGTTGGGAGCGTTTCCCGCACATGGGTCTCCTGAAGACGTATTGTGCAAATAAACAGGTACCCGACTCCTTCTCCACGGCAACGGCGCTCTTTGGCGGCGTCAAGGTCAACTATGAGACGGGTGGCGTTGATGCAAATGTTCCACTTAGCAACTGCACTGCCTCTCTCAAGGAGGACAACCACGTCCAGAACATATTTAACTGGGCTCAGGTGGATGGCATGCGCACAGGATTTGTGACCACAACTCGGGTGACTCATGCCACCCCCGCTGCCCTCTACGCCCATATCGCCAATAGGCGTTGGGAGTGCGAAGCACGCATGCCACCAAACGCACAACAGCAAGGTTGTCTGGATATTGCCCGCCAGCTGGTCGAACAGAACACAGGACGTCAGATCAATGTGAGTAGAAGAATTGACAGCTGAACTTAATTACGTACATAAATAGAAAATATTCTTTTTTATTAAACTACAAGGAAAATTCAAAGTTTGCTAAAGATTTAAGACTGTTTAATTTCTTTGATTGCAAAAAATTAAAGAGTTGTGTTGTAAGTTATTGTGTAAAATAAACTATAATTTAAGGTTATCATGGGCGGCGGTCGTCAAATGCTGGTCTCAAATGTAAGCGGCACAGAGAAAGATCCGCTGGACATGTGGGCGGGTCACTCTGCTGACGGTCGCAATCTCATCAGGAAGTGGGCGCAGATAAAAACGGAACAGGGCGTGCCGCATGCTGTCGTCCAGAACAACGCGGAACTGAGAAATCTTGATGCGGAGAATGTTGATTATGTGATGGGCATCTTCGCCAATGGTCACCTCAAGTACGATCACGAGCGGGACTCGAGTGACAGCGGAATGCCCTCGTTAACCAATATGACCCTTAAGGCGCTGCAGGTGCTGGGCAACAGCGATAAGGGATACCTTCTGGTGGTCGAGGCGGGATTGATTGATCAAGCCCATCATCGGGGTAATGCCCGCAAGGCCCTCAGTGAGGTCCTAGCCCTCAATGAGGCCGTCCAAGCGGTGCAAACATATCTCATAGAAAAGTAAGTGATGAATCTATAACTAAACAGAACAGCTTTAACGATGCTTTACAGGGACCAGCTGGATGAGACTCTGTTTATTGTGACCGCTGATCATTCGCACAGTCTGACTATCAATGGGCATCCAGAGCGTGGCGCTGATATATTGGGTCTTGCTGGCAATTCAAAGACAGAGCAGACGCCATACACAACGCTCACGTATGGTACCAGTTACAAGGGATTTCAAGTAAATGCAGAGCAGCTGCAGCGACAGAATCCAGCCTTGAGCGACACCACAGACTGGGAATACAAGCAGCAGGCGGCAATCAATACCGACGAGAACCTTCACGGTGGCTCCGATGTGACAATTCATGCTCGTGGTACAAACATACGTCGCCAGAACAATGGCAACAAATAAATCATATCTAAAATATACTTTTTTTTGCAGGTGCCATGTCATATTTGTTCCACGGTGTACATGAGCAGAGCTATGTCGCGCATGTTATTTCTTATGCGCTGCGTATTGGGCGTTTCCGTGATAGCACAATCGCCGAATCACTTGCTGAGCTAATGCCTTTGTAGCTTTGAATTTAGTATATTTATTTTTCCTTGATATATATTTATATATATATATTTTTGTTTGTTTGTTTTCTAGTGCCAAGCGCAAATAAATGCATATTAATAAATGTTGACAAAATTTTAAAAGAGCGCGCTTTTTGATTTCGTTATCTTGCCACATGGCGCATAGCGCTGCCAGATGTTCTGTGTCACTAAACAGACCGGACAAAGATAACCTTTTGGAAATTAGTCTAACTTTTAGCCAATTTGGTGACCACAGCCTGCAAAATTTTAAACAGAATATTATTGTCTCGGCATGCCAAATTCGTTGTAGCATGTGATATTCATATTCACGCATGCATACAAATAAAGGTGTTAGTGGTTGTAAGTACTAGCAGCTAAGTATCGATATAATTTTGAAATGAGTAAGCAATTGCAACGTTTGCATTCCATCGATATGGCAAACATATCGATAGTCAAAAACATCACTACTAAGCAGAAAGTTGGAAGTTCCTTCATACAAGCTGCAATAATATACAAAAAAAAAACGAAAATCCATTGATTTTAACAATTAAATTCCTCGTTTTCGACGACGCTTGGTGCTAAGTTATTATTTTTTTTTTCGTTTTGTGTTTCAGGGGTCAAGTGATCTCGAAATTTTCATTGTTCGTTCGATATTGTTGAAGTGTTTGGGTGTTGCGTGTAAAACAATAGCCCAAAAAGCCAAAATAATACATATAAATCAAAAGCTATTGTTTATTGATCTGTAGAAACAACGAAATCCAATAAATATGGCATTAAAAGTTTTGGTCGGTCAAAGTAAGTGCAATGACAAATATTCTAATTAATATTTGATTCCACCACTGTTGTGACTAACAAACACCCACATACGCGTTTACATACATATGCACAGATAGAAAACAAGATTGTGATAGACTAATGTATATGAGAGTCTTATTTACATACATACAAATTGGATATGTATGCATATAGTTAGTATCCACTGATTTTCAGAAAATTTCACATTTGCATATAGGCTTCCCAAAAAACGGCCCAACCCCTACAACAGCGCACATCGATTTTTCCAAAAAACACAACCAACAACAACAGCAATAACTTTTGGCACCCACAGTTCAGTCCGCCCACTCTGTGTGTGTGGGCGTGCGCGGGGGGTTACGGTGACCTTTGCCACAGGGGCAAAAATTTGCAGCGCCAAAGGCCCTAACGTCATATGTAACAGATTCCTTTTTTTACAGTGCTATTGCTTTTGCTTTTACTTTTGACTGATTATGCCGTTCCATTCCATTCAGGCTATCTGGACCCCTTTAATTAGTAAAGCGGCGATTCCTATAAATATAATCATTGATTAACAACGCGCGCAAGCTTACAAAATCAATCAAGCAACGCTACTTTTGCTAAATGGCTTATTTTTTGCATTTTCTTTCTCTGCTGCTGCTGTTCGTGTTGTTGTTTTTAATACTTTTGTCATTGTTGGCTTGCCCTAGCTGAGTCATCTATCCCCATTATGAAAGGCTTTGCTTATGAGTAATGTTTTTTTTCCTATTTTTTTTTAACACTTTCGTTAAGATAAATAATGCGCGATGTCTGTTTAACTTACGAGAGACTAGTGGGAGGTCTATAGAATGCCATTCGGATGCGTTCGACTGAAAATATATTAGACTCATTTACCAATGAACCAAATCCCCGACTGTCATTTACATTTTTTAATATTTTATTTATATGCAGTTCATATTCACTCTAATTTATCTACCACTCGTTTATCTGCCGTTGAAAACTTACTTTTCCTAGGGAATTTAGATCAATACTCTTAAGCTTTAAAAAAAGAACTGTGTGTTAAAATGTTTCAAAACGCAATATCTTTGTTAATGTTTTAAAATTAAATTACACTAAAAATATATCCCATTATTACACTGCATATTATTTTCATCTAGATTTAAAATTTGTTGTCTTCTTTAAATGCTATAATGCACACACTTAATTTTGTTTCTGCATCTTATTGTTGCTTAATCTAATTAAGTCCAATCGATTCTGAAAACAAAATGGATTTAAGTCTATTTCGAAATTAATTCGCATATTTTGCTCCTTACTTATAGAGATTATGAACGAGGTGGTGAAATACAAGCCGCCGCCACCAAAGAAGGCAGGAGCTCCAGCTGCTCCGAAGGGGGCCGGCGCTGGAGGAATTGAATGGCGTGTCCTGGTCGTGGATAAGCTTGGAATGCGCATGGTGTCCGCCTGCACCAAAATGCATGAGATTAGTGCCGAGGGCATAACATGTAAGCTCCATAGCTAACCATAAGAAATAACTTGGAAATAATTTCGAATATGTTTCGCATTAGTGGTGGAGGACATTAACAAGAAGCGGGAGCCGCTGCCCACAATGGATGCCATATATCTGATAACGCCATCGGACGAGTCTGTGCGCTCCCTGATCCGGGATTTCGAGAATCCGGCGCGCCCCATGTACCGTTATGCGCACGTCTTTTTTACCGAGGGTATGTGCCAGCCGTTTGGCCAAGCTTTCACAATAATACCAATAATTGAAATATTGAAAATATTGAGTTCCTGATGCGAGGGATTGTATGGCTATTGTAAATGATCATATTGTATTATTTAGTGTATTCCAATGCGAGTTAATTATTATTTCTGTGATTTTCAATTTAATGTACGTCGATTATAATTTTTGTTCTTACATTTTTTTTTTGTGAACTCCGTTCTGAACATTTCAAAATACCACCCGCACCTCTGCAAACATTATTCATGATTATTATATACGTATAAATAACTTGAATACGCACATATGTATATATATGTGTATGTACGCCATGTAGCGATACCGCCCCGCATATTTGAAGTGCTGCAATCGCACAAAGACATTTGTCGACGCTATGTGCGAACCTGCAAAGAGATCAATATTGCCTTTTTGGCCTATGAAGCTCAGGTATAGTTAGATAATCACACACACACACACCCACACACACGTATCACATAATTCGCTACTCGTTGTTGCCACTCGTTCGAATTACTCGTTGCTGTTACTACTAAAATTCAAATTGTGCTGTCAAACTTTTCGACACGATTTTCATGTTAATGTATCTCGCTGTGTGCAACAACAACCGTCAAAGAATAATATCATTTAAGGTTCGCCATCTCTTTCGGACGTGTCCTGTGAATTCATTTTATTTACATTTTTATGCTTTTGTTTTGTCCACATTTGCTTATGATTTATCTTCTTTTTTATTGTGCTTTGTTAATCTTATCCTGAAACCTCTCTAAACGCGCAATAAGTTTACTTTACAGGGATTTCAATTGTGCATTAGGTATTTCTACTAATATTCTTCAAAGTACATCATATAAATGATTTGATGAAATAAAACGCATACATTCATACTTACATACATGCCATATATACTTTACATATTTTGTAGTTTACCAAAAAAATAAAATCCAAAGCCAAAGCCAAAGCCAAAAAAAATGGAAAAACGTTAAGCAAAATTTTATTGTGCGTATAATATTATAATTATAGTTTGCCCGGAGGAATTATTTAACGATTTGTGTAAATCGTGCGCTGCAAGAAAGATCAAAACTCTAAAGGAGATTAATATTGCATTTCTACCATATGAATGCCAGGTGCGCTAAACAACAAAAATATTTCGTTATATTAAATGTTAAGCGTTAAAAAAACGTGTATAAAATACAAAATACTCTATATACCCCCTCTCTGTCGCTCTCTCTCTATCTCTGCCTCTCGCTGTCTCCCTATCTTACATTGCTTGGGCAATACAATAAACTCCAGACAATTACAAGAGCTAGAAACTTATATATAGATACAACTCTAAATCGGAAGCCAAGTCTAAGCCCCCAAGCAAATATAAATCAAGCAACAAAAAAAATCTTGTTTTAAAAATACTTATCTCTCTAAATGTTCCATATTGATTTTGTCTGTTAACTGACTTGGAACATCTTTCTAAGTTTTGAACAATATCTATCTCTTACACACACACACGCACATACACACACACAATCTCTCTCTCTCGCTCTCTCTTTCTTTCTGTCATTGTTAATACTAATATAAAAACTTATGTGTATAAGTGTTGTACCTGCTGTTGTAAATAATACTAATATCCTCAATGAAATGTGGTGCGCGTCCCACATAATCTTAAATAGCTTTCCAACACTGTTTGCTCGCAGTGTCTCTAGTCCCATTTCCGAGAAACGCCTCTAAGCCAAATCTCCTTAAGTTTTGTTACACTTGTTTTGTAGTGTTCAATTTAATGTATGTGAATTGTATACAGAAAAGCAAATCGTCGCCTAACTAACCATAAACACATCTGATCAATGTGAATATCAATCAATAATAAGAAGAACTAACTCTTCATTCACCCATTATAAAATGAATAATAATAATGATAACCCATCAAATGTATAACTCGACTAATGCTACTCGCCGATACAGACACAAAATGACTAGGCACGCTTAAGCATTCGCTAGTTTTTATACGATCGTCTTACTTACTCGTTGTTCGTCATGTTGTGAATCGGCGAGTACAACTCCAGGGCTCAAAGCAAAAACCCAAATAGCACTAAAGAAAACAGATACAGAAACAGAGTATTATTAACAATTTAACATCATATACGTAATCTATATAAATGTAACTGTTGTGAATTGATTTTGTGTTCGTTCTCTCGTCATTTCAATATAAATATGTAATATATCATTGATTCAAAAACACATTTACACACACTAACACACTGACTCTACCTCACACTTGTATTCTAATTCATATGATCCTTCTATATATTTCATTTCTCATTTCTCTATCGTTCTGCATGCTGAGCATGCAGCATCCCGCTCTCTCTCTCTCTCTCTCTCTCTCTCACTCACTCACTGCATAGCAAGCAAATTATTTTGGCTCAAAGTAATTGTTTGCAATTAAAATATATGTGATTTTAAGGTCACATTCTGTTGAACTGTTTAATTTTCTTGCTGAATCAAACACAAATCACATTAATTTTCTTTCTTTTTAACTAAAATTTTATGTTTTTAAGTGCTAAGAACTAAATTTAGTACAAAAATTGTCTTGAAAATACGAATATCAAACATCAAAGCTTAAAATTTCTTAGAATTTGGCAGCTAATCTGTTGATAAACGGATAAAATATTTGCTTTATGTATTGTAGAAACACCAACAGACAATCATATACATATGTACATACATACACACATACCTTCATACAACTGTAGTATCAACTCAACGAGAATTGCTTAAACATACATATTCGATAAAAACATTCAATTCCTAATTTATCGATAGCAACTAGTTCGCAAATTAATAGAGAAAATCCATGTTTTTGGGCCACCTGCTGGGCTGGCCTTTGGCATTCTAAATATGTTCGCCGCAGGTCTTCTCTCTGGATTCGCCGGACACGTTCCAGTGCCTGTATTCGCCGGCATTCGCCTCGATTCGCGGCAAGCACATCGAGCGAATTGCCGAGCAGATCGCCACGTTGTGCGCCACGCTGGGCGAATACCCGAATGTGCGCTACCGAAGCGACTGGGATCGCAACATTGATCTGGCTGCCTCGGTCCAACAGAAGCTGGATGCCTACAAGGCCGATGAGCCAACAATGGGCGAGGGGCCGGAGAAAGCGCGTTCCCAGCTGCTAATTTTGGATCGCGGCTTCGATTGTGTGTCGCCGCTGCTGCACGAGCTCACATTGCAGGCGATGGCCTACGATCTGTTGCCCATTGTGAACGATGTGTACCGCTATACACCAGGTCCCAATCAGCCCGACAAGGAGGTGCTGCTCGATGAGAACGATGATCTATGGGTGGAGTTACGACACGAGCACATTGCCGTCGTCTCCCAACAGGTCACACAGAATCTGAAGAAGTTTACCGATTCCAAGCGCATGAGTTCCAGTAAGTTACAACCCAAATCTCAATCTCAAGCTGAATCTGAATCTCAATCCGTTGATGATGCGGTTGCTGTTGATGTTTCGTTCGTGCACATACATATTCGCTTCGGATATTCCAGCAGCTGACAAGTCGTCGATGCGTGATCTGTCGCAGATGATCAAAAAGATGCCGCAGTATCAAAAGGAGCTGTCTAAGTATTCAACACATTTGCATCTGGCTGAGGATTGCATGAAATCGTATCAAAACTATGTGGACAAGCTGTGCCGTGTCGAGCAGGATCTGGCCATGGGCACCGATGCTGAGGGCGAAAAGATCAAGGATCATATGCGCAACATTGTGCCCATATTGCTAGATGCTGTAGGCTCGGCTCAATTGCTCAGTTATCTTACCTATAACTCGAACTAATATGCTTCCCTTTCAGACGGTGTCCAATTACGATAAGGTGCGCATTATTTCGCTCTATGTAATGATCAAGAACGGCATCACCGAAGAGAATCTGACCAAGCTGTTCACCCATGCTCAGCTGTCGGTCAAGGATCAGGACATGGTGCGAAATCTTAGCTTTCTGGGTATTAATGTCATTGCCGATGTAAGTGCACATACAAACAACAAATCAAACTCAGCTACGAATACTCAAGCTTAAACTCAAACTCACACTCAAACCCATTATGAACATATCATATACATATATATTTAGTCACGCAAGAAGATATATTCAGTGCCACGCAAGGAGCGCATAACTGAGAGTACTTATCAGATGTCACGCTGGACACCGGTCATCAAAGACATCATGGAGGATTGCATCGAGGATAAGTTGGATCAGCGTCATTTTCCCTTCCTCGAGGGACGTGCCCAAAATACCAATTATCATGCACCGACTAGCGCACGCTATGGTCACTGGCACAAGGATAAGGCTCAGACGCAGGTGAAGAATGTGCCACGCCTCATTATTTTCATAGTCGGTGGAGTGAGCATGTCGGAAATGCGTTGCGCCTACGAGGTGACCAACTCGGTACGCAACTGGGAAGTTCTTGTTGGCTCCTCCCACGTTCTCTCACCGGAAATCTTTCTCAGCGATTTAGGCAGCCTCTCCAAAGAGGATTAAACAAACACAACACCACATCCACACCATAAACCCAAACAAAACACATAAAAACCAAATCAAAAAACACAAACACACGATACACAACTATGCTTATTTACATCTAGCCAAAGCTGTAAGTTTGTTATCAATATATATATCTTATATTCGTTGTCGTCTTGGCTAATTCAAATTGATTGTTCAAACGTTTATAGTAGTGATCTATTTTAGTATAGATATACATATATATGTTATGTGCACCTCCAACTATAACCCACAAATCGAAGTAACTTTACACACCCAAGAAAGTATAAATTATATGCATAATTATATTATATATGCATTTCAATATGTAATGAAAAAGCGTTTAACTATATCTCCATATATATACCACCCTATTACCGCACTGTATACCGGAGTTGTCTTATGAAACATACAGACCCATATAGCTATTATATATATATATATAAATGTATATATTTATCTACATGTATATCTAATTTTCAATTATGTATTTATGTGTGTACACGATGTTATCAATTTATGGTAGTTCAATGATATAAACAAAGAAGACAACAAAACTAATTAAATAATAATGTATGAATATCATCTTCATCTTTAAATATAACAATGAAAAAAAAACAAGCCAAAAACAAAAATCAACACATAAAAATGAGGAAAATGAAAATGACGAAGCAAACTGTTTGTTAGTTATGTATTTCACAATTCATATTTAGTCAAATGTAGTTATGCGAAACTCAGTTTTATATAAAAACAAACACGTTGTATTAACTCAAACTGTACATTTGCATCTATGCAGCGTCTGTTTAGATGTCTTAAAACGGTCTCTATAAAAAAATACTTTTGTTTATACAGAAAAAATGTAATCGTGAATAGAAGACTTTTTCGATGTTATTCGCAGGTATCGAACTCGGTATGCGGTTGACGTGTATCAATTTATCAAAATGTAATTACAATTACTCTTTTTTCCATTCGAAATCTAGCACCGTTATGTAGAACCACAATTAACAATAATGCATACTTTACACTCATCCAATTGGATTCGCTCAGATACAACGCAAAGTGGGTCGCTTTGGTGAAACTTGTGATTCAAATTTTGAAACGGAATCGAAGCCGGCATACATGCCTAAGCAAAAAATAAAAATTCAATATTTGAAAAGCAATATTTAAGCATACAGTAAAATAAAACAAATCTTTATATACTGCTTTCTTAAACTAGGTGTATTAACTAACAGTCTTTAAATTGAATCAGCTTTTGTACGCTTTCCATAATTAAAGAACTTAACTCAACTACGTGTATTCCAAATCAAATGCAAGAAATCCAATTTTTGGTGAAATAGTTAAAAGAAAATGCGAAAAGCTTAGGGAACAAAAACCAATATCCACATTAATTGTGGGGTTAAAGGTGAAGTTCACAAAAATGAAGAAAGAGAAAGAAGAGAAATCAATATGCATACTATTTTTTAGGAATGAATGGCAATGTTAAACGATAAATATTTATACACTATATACAATATCTTATATATATTACAATTTTAAATCAATATACAAATGAAAATATAATATTTAATTACTATACTTTAATCCTACGAATGCTTCTAATGCGAATGCATTCTAATTGGCAATGTAGTGAAAAATTGCATTTACTTTGGTACAATACAACCACACTGAGTGAATGTAATGCAATTTCAAACCAAATACATTTGTATTTGGTGATGTACCAAAATATTTACCATACATACGTGTAATATGTATACCTTACTTATAGTATTATGTGTCACTAGTTTATTCATCTCTCCTTTCCTCTATTATCATTATCATACTAAGGCAAAATATTTGTTGTAGAAGAAATCAAACAAGTTTGAATTTTTTTAAATATATATATATATATATATTTGTTTTATCAATTTTTTAAATAACAATATGAAATCAAAGATGTTCTAAAACCTTAGCTAAGTAAGTTTAAACCAAAACTATCTTTACAAATATTAAATACTTATATGGAAACAGATATTTACAATTTATGTATATCTTTTAGACTTAGATGCCGCCTTGCCCGATTCCAGGATACACACAGATAACCAACCCCAAATCTCTACCTACACCAACACACATATGCACACTCCAATTAGTGCGCTTCTTACACTCACACACATAAAGATACACACACTAGTGCCTAAACGTCCCGAACTGGAAGGAGTTTAAGGCGCATCAACTCGACGAGACAGATAGACAGACAAAAATAAAGAGAGAGCGCACTCGCCTACGCACACACGCGCAAGCATCAATGGTTAGTGAGCGCACACACACACGCAGGTGGCGCACAACACACAAACATCAGTCAACCACCCCACCAACCAGGGGGTAGCGGGGGGCAATTCGTGCCGAACTCTCAGCAACAACAGAGAATCAGGATCACACTGGCGAATTGCCATTCGACGCTGCGTGCGATGCGTGCGCGCGCTGCTGCGTGTGCGAGCGCGTGCGTGCGTGCGTGAGTGTGTCAGTGCTGGTAATCGTGTGGAATTAGATCGGGCAAGGCGCCGATTCTTGTTCGAACTTCACGTTTAAATGTTTATTGCTTGTGAAACAAATAAAACAAATAATGCAAATTATTGAATGTTAGTTAGACGTTGGAGTAGGTAAAGAAAATTGGTCGTAAATTCATTTAATGTTTTTGGCAAAATAGTATGGCCGTTTAATATTATATGTCTAGTCCTTAAGCCGGAATTCAATATATACATGCATACATACATACCTTCATTTTTAACTAACCTAAACTAAAACTGGGTCAACATTCCCTCCAATGTGTATCTGATTTACAGGTCCCAACGATATTCCGTTATGGGTTGGAATATCGTTGGAACTGTATTTTATTAAATCGCACATTGACATAGGAATAGTTCAGTTTAAATGTGTAATACAATATTTCTAAAATTATCAACAACAGCTAAAAAGTATTCAACACATATATGTATTCAAGAATTCAAGAATTAAGAAAACTTAAAAAATATAATATTAAAAGATTTCATAATTCTGACCATCTAGCGAAAAAATAACGATTTTATGATAAATAAATTGTCAAGAAATAATAAAATTGATTATTATATAAACATTTAAAGAATTTTTGAAAATTTATACACATTAAAAAAAAACGAAAGCAAAAAAATTTATACAGAAAAAATCTAGTTAAAGTCCACTTCAGGAACATTTATACATAAATATGTACTGAAGAATTGCTGTCAATTTCTTAAACTTAAATAACAATTAAAAATTACTTAACTAGTGATAATAAAATTCAAAACCTTATGAAAGTCGAGAAGGGGAACACCCAAAATAAAAATCAAATCACAAGTTTCTGCAGGCGACCACTTAAAAATGCAAATTTACAAATATCGAAATAGTGACAACAAGCGATAAATGCAAGAAGTTAGCAAATACATATATTATATATATATATATATATATATACCATATAATAATGATATTATAGCACGTTTTGTAATCAATTAACATACACTATTTATGGACACTCTACCATAATGTTTGTTGTGGCACCCTGCAATGGGATACAGTTCAACCAACACACAGATTGCAAGTTTGATAGAGAACAACAATAAGCCGGTTAAAATAATGTTAATGTGTGTCCACGATGCAAATTGTAGTGTTACATAGCTTAATTAACAAAGAAATTATAATAGTTGAACTAATAAAAAATACATCTTTGCATTGCAAAGTTTATAGCAAAGAAACTCAATACTGGCATTATCAAAACATAAACCTAACAACGCTAAGAAACCCAAATGAAATCAGCAGAGCAGAAGAACCCAGGCCGGCGGAATCGTTTTAACCACTACACCTTCAAGATACACTTTTATTTTCAATTTTATATTTTCTTAGCGCTTAAAAAGAAAATTTTATAAAACAGATGGAAGAAAACATATTATAATAAATGGAAACAAATAATTATACTTGGTTTTTTTTTTTTATAAGTTTTTGTCTCAGTATATGTGAAACGAAATTACAAAATGCAAATCAAAAATTTTAAAGCTAACCTTTAAGGCAAAAAAGAATATTGAAAGCAATTATACATTGATAAAGCTGGTAGCTATTTTCAGAAAGTCTTAATTTTAAAGCATAATTATGTAACAAAAAGGCGGATCCCGTAACTTTAAAACACCGATATATCAGAATTTACACACGCAATAAAAATAGCAAGCGCAAGAGAGCATACACAAATAAGGGATCACGTTACTTATTATACTTTGTAATGGTCGGTGCTCCAAAGCTTTGATTATGTTTACATCGTAAAAGTAGATCTGGGTAGGCAATGATTTTTTTCATCATGCACTTTTGTCAGCTATCAAGACGCTGTGGGAAGCAAGCCCTGCTCAAGGTGAAAGCTTTACTGCGGATAAGCGCTGGATAATTCCTGAAGGCAAGAGCTTGCCGTCACAGCCATATATAAGCCCAGATCCGCTCTGAGAAGCCCTCTTTTGTTCTATTCGCTCGGGTCATGATGCACGTCGGGTCATAATGCACGACGTAAAAGTGCAGATCGCCGGTGAAAAATTTATTAAACACGTGCATCACAATTAACAAAGTTTGAATATAACCTATAAGTCCAATTGCGGCTATATATAAACCATTAATCCATCGCGGACGTTTTTATATTACCAGAGTTAACCAATGTGAAAAAACTAATTAAACGTTAAACAATTTGAAAGAAAAAAAAAAGACAAATTTTCCTAACAAAAAAAAAAAAAAAAAAAAAATTATTTCCGCAACATATCCCATCGTTAATGGTTGAAAAGTCGGCGTAACAGATGCCCAAGATCAAGCAGATGAAGAAAAAACCCGAAAAAAAAACCCAACAAAAAACCAAACCAAGACCGCAATTTGAGAGGATCCGCACGTGTCAAATGGAGCACCATCATCGCCCCCTCATCAGCAACGTTTACCGGCGCAGTGCAGCCTTCTTTTGATATACTAATCTAATTTTTATGTTTACATATACATAAGTGATCTGCTCTTTCATTTTTGTTATTTTTTTATATACAAGTTGTTAACCAAATCTCCAGGAAAAAGTGGCTAGTGTAGTAAAGTGTTGTTGAAAAAAAATATATTACAAAAATTAACAACATTTGATGTTTGCACAACACCAAAATGTATGGAAAAAAATTTGTTTAACAAAGTCCCTAAAAGTATATTTACTTATTTTTTTTTTGCTGTGAATATTTTTTTGGTTGAATTTTTTTTATGCATGATTATTGGCAGTTAAATAAAATCCTTCAACAGGAGAACAAAAAATGTATATATTTATGGGTTGCAAAAACTCGAATGCAAGCCTCTATCGACGTCGAAAGACCTTTCTTCGCTGGATAATCAAGTAAGTCAAAAAGTTTCAAGGTGTTAATTGTCGGTAGCTATGCAATGAGAGAGAAAACCCAAAAGAAAGAAAAACAAATAGAAAAAAAAAACAAGAAAGGAGACATGATAAAATTACACATACCTATACATTTGCTTTAGTAATGTTTCTCCACAGTTTTAGGAACACGATTTTCTTATGAAATATACAAGAAATAAACACTTTACCCACTTAAATCTTTTGAGGTTTTGTTAAACGTAGAACAATTTAATGCTGCCTAAGAGTATGCAATAAAAAGAGTAAAGATACTTATAAGAAACCCAATTGTTAAATATTAACCCAATACGAACAATTTTATTGCATAGTTAGGTACTAGTTTAAGACATTTAAAAAAATGAAGTATTAGACAAAATAATAAATATTGTAAGATTCTATAAGTTAAAATTTAGATTAAAAAAAGTAAAAACTTGTTTTGAATGTCAAATAGACAAATTTAGTAATATAATATTAATACAACAGAATGTTGATCAAACTTGTTTTTCGGAAGGATGAATTTTCAACAATGAAATTATGAATTATATAAACTTAAGGAAAATGAATAAGTAAATTGACTTCTTATTTCCTACTGGCCAGAGTGATGGCTTGAGTGAGCAGCTGAATTTGCTTTTGGGGACTTTTCGATTTCACTCGGTAGCGCAGGAAGTCCAATTGGTTGGGAGGGTATAGAGCGCTTTATCGGGGCGAACAACAGCTAGCACCCCGTTACCCCTAACCAACACCAACGAAGCTGTCGCGCTTCTCGCATCTTTAGTAAGATTTATTATAATCAAAAATTGCTTGTTTCGGAGTTAAACTCCAATAAAAGGGACTATAAATTAATAAAATTATGATCAGAAGGAATATCAGGATGGTAGCAACAACCCACCCCTCCTCCCGGCATGAGCTACCACCAGTAGGGTACCACCCCGCAACAAATCCCGGTTTCCGCTCGCACAGTGCATTGACCATAGTTTTGGTTTTAATTGTGCGAGTTATTAGTTACAGGTTTCTTTGGCCTCCAATATCTGGCCCAACCTGTATCTGTGTTTTCTGCTTCGGCTACAACTTATACCGTTATCTCAGATTATCCGCGTTGGGAAGGGTACGTCTGTTCATCACCAAGGCTTAACTTGTACTGAGATATTTATATCAAAAGAGTCTTTTTCTCTTAATCTCAATTAAGTGTCAATTAATGCCCCTAGTATTCCGCAGGTTCACTTCTGTTTGGTCGTGAGCTTCCTCCTTGGTTTGGTTCGTGTAATGGTCGGTGCTTCAAAGCTTTGATTATGTTTACATCGCAGACTTTTGGGCGCGATGTAAGAGTAGATCTGGGTAGGCAATGATTTTTTTGTCGTACACAAAGGAAAAAATCGTTGCATACCTTTGTCAGCGATCAAGACGCTGTGGGAAGCAAGCCCTGCTCGAGGTGAAAGCTTTACTGCGGATAAGCGGTGGATAATTCCCGAAGGCGAGAGCTTGCCCCCACAGACGTATAAAAGCCCAGATCTGCTCTGAGAAGCCCTCTTTTTTCTGTTCGAGTTGCTCGGGTCATGATGCACGTCACCGAATCAGTGCAGATCGCCGGTAATAAATTTTCGTTACCACGTGCATCGACAGTCCCAACGTGTAACTAACCTATCAGCCTCATGGCGGCTACAAAATAAATAAAATAATGGAAAAAAACACAAAAAAACCCTCAATTCATCGCGGACTTTTTATTATCACTCCAGTGAACAATTGAAAAGAAATAAAAAAAAATAAATAACGTTAAAAATTTGAAGAAAAGAAAAAAACGTACACGTGTTTTTCTAACCAGAAAAATAATTCCGCAACAAACCCCATCTTTGATGGTAACCAATTCGGCGTAAAAGCAATAAAAAAAAAAGAAAAAAAAACTGAAGACCCAATAATAATTTACAATAACCCAAAATTTATAAGAACCACCACCGAAACAAAAAAAAACCCACCCAAGACCGCATTTGTGAGACGATCCGCTCGGGGCCAATGGAGCACCAGCATCACCTCCCCCATCACCACCATCACCAGCATCACCGGCGCAGCGCAGACATCGCATCGTTCTATTTTTTCTATATTTAAGTAATCTATAGTTAATTTTTTTTTGTTCTAATATGAACGGGTAGCAAGTGTGGTAAAGTGGTGTTAAAAGAAAAAAAAAATAAAAATCGAAACGGAAAAAAAATATTTTATAGTTGGCAAAAATTATTAACATTTAATGTTCGGATCACATCAAAATGTATGAAAAAAAAAATTGTTTCAAACCATTCCTGAAAGTATGTTAACTTTGTTTTTTTTTGTACATGTTTTTTTTTTTGTTGAAATTTGGTGCTGCATAAGTAGTGGCAGTTCAATGAAATCCGTCAATAAAATAACCCAAAATAGTATATATACTCATGTGTTGCATGAATTGAAATGCAAAACCCTCGACGTCGAAAGGCCTTTCTTCGCTGGATGTGCACGTAAGTGGTAATTTTTTATTCTCCTTTATTTATGCAGAAAGCCAAGAGCAACGGGGAGTTCAAGTAAAAGGGGAACAGACAAAGAAAAAAAAGGGAATAAATAAAAGTTACCTTAAGTAACTTTCTAATGAAAATATATGAAGTATTAAGTTTTTTTTTTTTTCATACATGTTGATCACCCCATAAACCTCTTCTAAAAATATAATTTAAAGTATATAGGAATTTCAATAAAAGAATTAAAGAATATATCGAAGTTAATGAACTTTACACACTTGCATCTGTTAGTCAATTTAATTGGACTATAATTAAATGCTGCCTATGCGTAGGCAAGCAAAAATAAAAAAATAAAATAAATATAAAATAATAATCATTAGTTATGTTAAATATAGTATAATTAAATGCTGCAAGTTAAATGAGAAAAATTGTAACGAAATTAAAATAGACAACTTTCATGAAGTATTAGTACAGTATTGTTTTTTTTTTATATAATTATCATGTAAAGATGAATGTACAGAAAACTGAAATTTTTGAATAATTAATATCATTAAGAAATATGGAAACGTAAATTGAGTTATTATTTCCTACTGGCCGAAATGATGGCTTAAGTTGAACAACGGATTTGCTCTTGGGGACTTTCCGATTTCACTCGGTAGCGCAGGAAGTCCAATTGGTTGGGAGGGTATAGAGCGCTTTATCGGGGCAAACAACAGCTAGCACCCCGATATAGGGGCAAACACCCTAACCAACACCAACGATGCTGTCGCGCTTCTCGCATTTTAATTAAGATTTATTGCTTGTTTCGGAGTCAAACTCCAATAAAAGGGACTCTAAATAAATAAAATTTGATCGGAAGGAATATCAGGATGGTAGCAACAACCCACCCCACCTCCTGGCATGAGCTACCAACGGTAGGGTCCCACCCTGCTACATATCCCCGTTTCCGCTCGCACAATAAATTGACCATAGTTTTGGTTTTAATTGTGCGAGTTATTCGTTACAGGTTTCTTTGGCCTCCAATATCTGGCCTCAATCTGTATCTGAGTTCTGCTGCTTTGGCTTACATAATTTTTGGCGCCATTTTTTTAAAGAGATTTCCGCGGCTACATAATTTTTGGCGCCCAACGTGGGGCAATATTTTCTAAGAGATTTCCTTATTTATGAACCACTAACGTGTGGCTTATATTTGAAGAGATTTTCTGATTAATAAACCACTCATGTGACTATACTATCTAAAGAGCTTACATAAAACAAGGACCACAAAAGTGGGCTCACTTTTAGAAACTGAAAATGTGTTGTAGTATGCCCACAGTTAGTTGTCTCACATGTATAAGTTGTTTGAGTATCTGGTATAGTTATTTGTTTTTCTATCCCATTTCCTTAGAGTATCAGTACAATTTAATAAAATTGTTGATTCACTGGTTAGATCAGTACCTATCTATACGAGCTCATACTTTCGTGAATCTTGTGCATTCAGCTCAGCAGAATGCCCTGCCGGAAGTCACTGAGGTTGCTTTAGTGGTAAGAATCCTTGACGGAAGATCGCTCATCAACGTTTTGCTCAATTTTTTTTTTTCGTTTCGCAAGTTGTTTTATTTTGGATATGGTCTGATGATTTTAAGATATTGATGTATACTGTGAATCTTGCACATTTGGCCCAGTCGGATGCCCTGCCGGAAAGTCACTGCATCATAGTTTTGGAGTTATCTTTTCAGGTCTGAAATAGAATATTTGCCATACAATTGGAACGGACAAGTTCTTTTATTTTGAGTTTCGTTTGAGGATTTTAAGATGCTGTTGTATACTTCTGTGAATCTTGTGCATTTGGCCCAGTCGAATGCCCTGCCGGAAAGTCACTACATCATGTTTATTTTGATTTTCTTATCGGAATCGAAGTGAGGTGCTTGTCATACCAATGGAACAGACAGCAGAGATAAATTCGGCGCGAAGTTCTTTTAGCTTTGTGAATATAGAGGACGCTGATATACATGAGCTGGTGGGCTTGGCGAAGAGTCACTCACTCTGTATGCTGTCTGTTCGCAGTGTAATTGTAATAGCCCAAAAAAAAAAAAAAAAAAAATATCTCCCTCTACTTCGTTGGTTAAAATTTGTTGGTTAGTATTAGTTGTTCACTTAAGTTAATTATTTTGGCCATATAGTAGAAAATTTTGTTTTATAATAATGCCTGTAAGCCGCAGCCCTAACAATCAGCCGCAGACTGAAGCGAGGAATGACACATGTATAGTGTGTACTTGTGAAATGGCCAATACTCAACCATGTCTGATGACAAGTTGTAGCCATATATTTCACCAAAGATGCTTGGAAAGTTGTTTCGAAGCGAATGCCCAATGTCCTCGGTGCAATACTGTTAGTAGTTGGAAACTGTTCACCTACTGTGGATCGTTCAGCCGCTAGTGCAAGGCCAGCTGGTGTTGTCCCTCGTCCTGTCACTAGGAAGCTAGCAAGAACCATGGACCCAGCCGTCGAATTGGAAGCTAGTGCCCCACCTACAACAGGGTTGGACGGAAGCAATACATCGAATCCCTTAAGTACAGCTGCTGCGCCGAGCAACGGATTATAATGTAATTCAATCCATGATTGAACAAACGGTGACAAGAATTTTATCATCGTTACAGATTAGTCCGCCGACTAGCACGGTTCCGCCAGAAGAAATCCCCAGAGCCGATTCTTCTCCCAGCTATCCGTCTGTGCACCACAGTCGAGTGGCGGATACCATGCAGAAATGGAACTTAAACTTTAATGGATCTGAAGATAGTTTGAGTGTGGAAGAATTCATCTATAGAGTAAAAACATTGACGGACGAAACTTTAGATAGTGACTTTCGTGGCCTATGCAATCATATGCACGTTTTGTTTGTTGGTAAAGCCAGAGACTGGTACTGGCGCTATCATAAGGAGTACCGATCTGATTTTGTGATCAAAGAACGAGTGCGTTCCCGTAAGCAGAAGCCTGGAGAATCGTTTACCATTTTTTATGATGCGATCTCGTCCTTAATGGATCGGGCCACCGTAAAGATTGGGGAGGAAGAACTCTTGGAGATTCTAAAGAACAATCTTCTACCGGTCCATCGTCACAAACTATTGTTCGAAGAAGTTGAATCTGTAGGCCATCTCCGAAGGTTGGTACAGATGAACGAACATTTAATAAATGAGTTGCGTACCACGCCCTCAGAAATATCCAAACCGAAACTACCGGGAAACCGACAGCACGTATATGCCATTGAGGAAGTAGTACCCGAAAAGGAATCTAGCTCGGAAAATGACCCAGTTGCTGAAGTAGCCGCTCTACGTCAAGCAGGTCCAAAGGTCAAGTGTTGGAACTGTTAGGGAATGGGACATTTTTGGGAAGACTGCTTGGCCGAACCAAGAGTATTCTGCTATGGATGTGGAGCTCCGAATGTGTATAAGCCACAGTGCCCAACGTGTATACGTCGCTTATCGGAAAACCGCCAGAAGGGGGCAACCAAAAACAGTCGGTTGTCCCTGTCGTAAACACATACCCAATATCAAAAGCTGCACCTTTGGCGTCAAAGCCCGTCAGCATCTTAGGCCGTGCAAAGGAAGAGTTTTTGCATAATACAAGGCAAACTAACTTAGATGATAGATATAAGGAAAAGTTAGAGAACTATTTAGCCATTAGAGACCGTATTTTTAGTGATGTCCCGACTAAGTCTAAACCGAGCTCCGAACGGATCCGGAAATACTACAGAAAGGTTAGAAAATCTCGGCAGTTGTTAGTGTCAACTATTTTCAGTAGTGCAAAAGATATGCGTAGCTATGCTACAGTGTCGTTTTTAAATTGAATTGAACATGGCTTATTAGACACTGGTGCAAATGTCTCGTGTATAGGTGACAGTTTTGAAGGTCGAGATCTGATTACTATGCCAGAATTTAAGAAAATAAAATCGCATGTACAGACAGCGGACGGCAAGAGTCAGGACGTGATAGGTATTCTTAACGTTGTTATGACCTATAAGGACCAACAACGGCCTATGAAGCTGTTTGTTATTCCATCTATTAAGCAGAAGCTGATTCTGGGCATAGATTTCTGGAAAACCTTCGCCCTAGCTCCAAATATAATCTCTGCTATAGAAATAGAGCCAGCTTCCGGGCCAATCAATTCTAATCTATTTCCCTTAACAAGATTACAGCAATCGCAATTAGACGTTGTCAAGAAATTATTTCCTTGCGGTGAAAATGGTCTTGGCCGAACAAAACTTAGACAACATCATATTGAAATTGCAAAAGCCAGACCTGTGAAACAAAGATTTTATCCGGTCAGTCCTGCAGTGGAAAAACTTGTCTTCGCTGAAATAGATCGCATGTTGGAATTAGGAGTCATCGAGCCTTCAACAAGCGCTTGGAGTTCACCTATGAGGATGGTCGTTAAACCAAATAAAGTTCGTCTTTGTCTAGACGCAAGAAAACTTAATGACGTCAGCAAAAAAGATGCTTATCCCTTACCCAGCATTGATGAAATCTTTTCGCGACTGCCCCGTGCTAATTTAATTACAAAGCTTGATTTAAAAGATGCTTATTGGCAAATTGAGTTGAGCGAGGAATCAAAGCCCCTTACCGCGTTCACTGTCCCTGGAAGACCTTTATATCAATTTAAGGTAATGCCGTTAGGACTGTGTAATGCTCCGTCCACGATGTGTAGACTTATGGATAGTCTGATTCTACCCGATCTTCGCAATTGCGTGTTCGGTTATTTGGATGATCTTTGCGTAGTGTCCGAGGACGTTGAATCTCATCTAACGATCCTTGTTCGACTCGCTGAACAGTTCAAACGTGCAAACTTGACGTTGAACCTAGAGAAAAGTCACTTTTGTGTAACTAGCATTAATTACCTAGGTTACATAATTGGCAATCAAGGCATATGTACTGATTCTAGGCCTCCGCCTAGAAATTTGAAACAAGTACGAGGGTTTTTAGGTGTTTGTGGTTGGTACCGACGTTTCATTCAAAATGTTTCCGATCTCACTTGCCCCATCACAGAAACTTTATCAACCAAGAAGAAGTTTGTATGGACAGAGAATGCTCAAGAAGCTATGGAAAAACTTAGAGTTATCCTGACATCGGCTCCAGTATTACAGAATCACGATTTTGAGAAGAAATTCTTTTTGCACTGTGATGCCAGCAACTTTCGTGTCGGAGCTGTGCTCGTTCAACTTTCGGAGGAAGGTGATGAAAAACCAATTGCATTTATGTCAAGAAAATTATCCCGATCTCAGCGTAACTACAGTGTTACCGAAAGAGAATGCTTAGCCGTAATACTGGCAATAAAAAGTTCCGTTGTTACCTTGAAATGCAAGAATTTGAAGTGGTTACAGACCATTCTAGCCTCTTATGGCTAAAACGGCAACAAAATGTATCTGGTCGTTTGGCTCGGTGGATTTTTCGCTTGCAGCAATATAAGTTTTCGTTTTCTCACCGAAAAGACAAGGATCATTGTGTTCCTGATGCATTATCTCGTCTCTCAGAAGAGGAAATTGCAGAGATAGGAATTGGACCTGTTATTGACTTTGAAGATGAGGCCTTTAACGCTTCCGAGTATGTAAAATTAATTGCTGATTTTGAACAAAATCAATCGTCTTTTCCAGACATACAAATTGTCGACAAGCGTCTGTATAAACGCGTCGAGCACGCGTCAGGTGATCCCGAACAAGAAAAACGGTCCTGGAAATTATGGGTGCCTGTTCAATTGCGCTCTAGTGTACTCAGCCAAGCTCATGATAGCCTAGTGTCTTCACATGGGGGCATTCAGAAGACGTTGGAGAGGATCCGCCGAAATTTATTTTGGCCTGGTCTTGCTGCTGACGTACGCGATTACGTACGTAATTGTGATGTTTGTAAAGCAACAAAAGCTCCAAACTACACACTTCGTCCTCCTATGGGAGATCATTGTCCATCAGATCGACCCTTTCAACGGTTGTTCATCGATTTGCTAGGTCCGTATCCGCGTAGCAAACAAGGACACATTGGTTTATTGATGGTCCTCGATCACTTTAGCAAATTTTATTGGGTGTGCCCTCTTAAGAAATTCACCACTGTAAAAATACAGGAATTTCTTAGTGATCACATTTTTAATTGCTATGGTGTCCCCGAAACAATTATCAGTGATAATGGTTCGCAATTTAAGGCAAATACCTTCAATGCATTTCTAACCAAACTGGGTATCAAACACGTATATACCGCTCTTTATTCACCACAGAGCAATGCAGCCGAGCGAGTGAATCGTTCATTTCTAGCTGCCGTTCGGTCTTATATTAAACAGGATCATCGCGAATGGGATATGCATTTGTCCGGAGTATCATGTGCATTGAGATCTGGCCTTCACCAGTCTTTGGGGTGCTCACCTTTTAAGGTATTGTTTGGGTTAGACATGATAACACATGGTCAAGACTATAAGCTGTTACGGAAATTAGATATACTCGGAGAACCAAGGACGACTGTCCATCGCTCGGATAACTTGGCCATACTGCGGCACGATATAAAAACGAATATACGAAAAGCATACGATCGTAATGCTGTCCAATATAATCTTCCTTCGAAGCCAGTCTCGTTCCGGGAAAACCGGGAAGTGTTTCGCCGAAACTTTACGTTAAGCAACTTTGCGAAGAACTTCAACGCAAAATTAGCCCCAAAATTTGTAAATTGTCGGGTAAAAAAGAAACTGGGAAATTGCTTATATTTATTAGAAGATTTACAAGGACATGAAGTAGGCACCTTCCATGCTAAGGATATTAAAGCCTGATTCCCGCTAATCATTACGTCTATTGGTGTAAGATTATCGGGTGGTGTAATGGTCGGTGCTTCAAAGCTTTGATTATGTTTACATCGCAGACTTTTGGGCGCGATGTAAAAGTAGATCTGGGTAGGCAATGATTTTTTTATCGTACACGAAGGAAAAAATCGTTGCATACTTTTGTCAGCGATCAAGACGCTGTGGGAAGCAAGCCCTGCTCGAGGTGAAAGCTTTACTGCGGATAAGCGGTGGATAATTCCCGAAGGCGAGAGCTTGCCCCCACAGACGTATAAAAGCCCAGATCTGCTCTGAGAAGCCCTCTTTTTTCTGTTCGAGTTGCTCGGGTCATGATGCACGTCACCGCATCAGTGCAGATCGCCGGTAATAAATTTTCGTTACCACGTGCATCGACAGTCCCAACGTGTAACTAACCTATCAGCCTCATGGCGGCTACAAAATAAATAAAATAATGGAAAAAAACACAAAAAAACCCTCAATTCATCGCGGACTTTTTATTACCACTCCAGTGAACAATTGAAAAGAAATAAAAAAAAATAAATAACGTTAAAAATTTGAAGAAAAGAAAAAAACGTACACGTGTTTTTCTAACCAGAAAAATAATTCCGCAACAAACCCCATCTTTGATGGTAACCAATTCGGCATAAAAGCAATAAAAAAAAAAGAAAAAAAAACTGAAGACCCAATAATAATTTACAATAACCCAAAATTTATAAGAACCACCACCGAAACAAAAAAAAACCCACCCAAGACCGCATTTGTGAGACGATCCGCACGGGGCCAATGGAGCACCAGCATCACCTCTTCCATCACCACCATCACCAGCATCACCGGCGCAGCGCAGACATCGCATCGTTCTATTAAGCCAATTTTTTTTCTATATTTAAGTAATCTATAGTTAATTTTTTTTG
Organism: Drosophila longiperda; assembly: GCA_035042125.1. Taxonomy (NCBI): domain Eukaryota; kingdom Metazoa; phylum Arthropoda; class Insecta; order Diptera; family Drosophilidae; genus Drosophila; species Drosophila longiperda. Next base: position 23,004 of record JAWNLV010000135.1, on the reverse strand, counting down.
TTCTAATATGAACGGGTAGCAAGTGTGGTAAAGTGGTGTTAAAAGAAAAAAAAATAACAATCGAAACGGAAAAAAATATTTTATAGTTGGCAAAAATTAATAACATTTAATGTTCGGATCACATCAAAACGTATGAAAAAAAAAATTGTTTCAAACCATTCCTGAAAGTATGTTAACTTTGTTTTTTTTGTACATGTTTTTTTTTGTTGAAATTTGGTGCTGCATAAGTAGTGGCAGTTCAATGAAATCCGTCAATAAAATAACCCAAAATAGTATATATACTCATGTGTTGCATGAATTGAAATGCAAAACCCTCGACGTCGAAAGGCCTTTCTTCGCTGGATGTGCACGTAAGTGGTAATTTTTTATTCTCCTTTATTTATGCAGGAAGCCAAGAGCAACGGGGAGTTCAAGTAAAAGGGGAACAGACAAAGAAAAAAAAGGGAATGAATAAAAGTTACCTTAAGTTACTTTCTAATGAAAATATATGAAGTATTAAGTTTTTTTTTTCATACATGTTGATCACCCCATAAACTTCTTCTAAAAATATAATTTAAGGTATATATCGAAGTTAATGAACTTAACACACTTGCATCTGTTAGTCAATTTAATTGGACTATAATTAAATGCTGCATACGCATAGCAAGCAAAAATAAAAAAATAAAATAAATATAAAATAATAATCATTAGTTATGTTAAATATAGTATAATTAAATGCTGCAAGTTAAATGAGAAAAATTGTAACGAAATTAAAATAGACAACTTTCATGAAGTATTAGTACAGTATTGTTTTTTTTTTATATAATTATCGTGTAAAGATGAATGTACAAAAAACTAAAATTTTTGAATAATTAATATCATTAAGAAATATGGAAACGTAAATTGAGATATTATTTCCTACTGTCCGAAATGATGGCTTAAGTTGAACAACGGATTTGCTCTTGGGGACTTTCCGATTTCATTCGGTAGCGCAGGAAGTCCAATTGGTTGGGAGGGTATAGAGCGCTTTATCGGGGCAAACAACAGCTAGCACCCCGATATAGGGGCAAACACCCTAACCAACACCAACGAAGCTGTCGCGCTTCTCGCATTTAAATTAAGATTTATTGCTTGTTTCGGAGTCAAACTCCAATAAAAGGGACTCTAAATAAATAAAATTATGATCGGAAGGAATATCAGGATGGTAGCAACAACCCACCCCACCTCCTGGCATGAGCTACCACCAGTAGGGTCCCACCCCGCTACAAATCCCGGTTTCCGCTCGCACAGTGCATTGACCATAGTTTTGGTTTTAATTGTGCAAGTTATTAGTTACAGGTTTCTTTGGCCTCCAATATCTGGCCTCAGTCTGTATCTGAGTTCTGCTGCTTCGGCTTACATAATTTTTGGCGCCCAACGTGGGGCCATTTTTTTTAAAGAGATTTCCGCGGCTACAAGCGACGCCACTTAAGCGACTTCCGATCTTTGGGGCACGCCACCATGTTGTACCGCAACAACACGTCGAGCTTAAAACTTTACCCGCAGTTGGGTGTTAAGCCACATCCAGCACCATACTCCCCGAAGTGCCGCAACAAAAAAAAAAAAAAAAAACAAGGGATCTAGGTTCCGCGGGCTCATGCTTACCCGTGGCACCGGAAAGCAAGTCTCCGGTCATGTCTCGTACTTAAGGGGTACTACCAATTGAAATTCTAAAACAACAGGAAAATATATCACTGTAAGGATTAGAAAGCGATTTGATGTTAACAACAACAACAATTAAAGATGGAACCATATATAAGCCATGGTTTATGGACATGCTAATACCACCAGGGCCGAGATAGCCCCAGAACTCGTACCACAAAGGATACTTCCAGTTTTTCTCCATAACTCAGCACTTTCTTTCTAACTACAAGAGACGTGACTGCTTTACACTATAAGTTGCGCATGCAACAAATAGGCCATTATGTATATTACAGATAGGATGCGAGCAGCACGTCTGCACGTCAATAACCCTGTTGCATATGGGATATGAGGAGTAAATAATATAAATAGACCACAAATAGAGCCCTGCGGGCACTTATGAACAACATTTACACTAACACATTAATTTCGCCCTACATCACACGCTCGTCTGAGACATCTTCCACACATCTTGCCTGCCTAAAGCCAAATTGCCGATCTGACATCTTGCTACTCACTCTTTCTTGACTTTTTCCAGTACTTTGCCTAGCATTGGAAGGAGACTAATGCTCCAAAAGAATCGAGGATAACTCCTGAACCTGTCGGGCCACTTCAAGAGCAGAATCACTCTTGCACACTTCCTCTAATTGGGAACATAACCCTCATTCATACACTTTCATACATAGCATTCATGTAGTATGGAATTGACTTTACTGACCACACTAGGTGTTAAGTTCTGATAATCCGACATTGGAAAGAATTCATTTAAAGGACATTTATACAATCCCTTCATGCCATTAACTTAGTGTCACCAACACGGAGGTCACTTACATCCGTTTTCCTAATGCATTGCTTTCGCTGTGCACGAAGAAAAAAAAAAAACAGCTTTTCAGGCATACGCTCTTAAAGTACACCCTGCATAAGTTCCTTGCTAACGGCTTTCATCTTCTCTTATGGCGTTCCATTTCGTTTCAAGGGCAACACATTGCTTGCAGAACCGGCAATGTGTGCCTCCACAGCGGGAATGCCAGCAATAATACTGGGCGGGCCCAAATCACACGCCCCTCGTTTTACTTTCTAAACTTTTAGAGTTACTTCAACATCGCTCTTAAAGAGCAGCCCCTCAATACTCTAACCTGCCGAGTTAACAGCTATCTCAGAAGTTACCTTCCTCTACTGCTGCTTACTCAGCGCGCCCTTCGCCTTACCTTGCCATCACTCGATGTTTACAGAAGTTACTAGTGTGTCGTCACCAGACGACAACATTAACGCCCCCTTCACAACGAGCTCTACAGACTACTTTTTGGGCGGCTGCATCGCAGAACGTGCAATCTATAAATAGATTTAGTACTAACACACACGTAGATACGCAGAGATAAGAAATTCACACACACACGAAAATTGATCAAATAGCAATACAAATATCACGCACAAATATAAAACACAATAAATAACCGTTTTGATAAGCACCGTTATCTTAGTCCGGTTATTTTTGAGATAAAATTGTCTCGCACAAGCGCAAGCAAGAATCACGTCAATCACCTAGATTAAGTCCTTCTCTGCTTTTTTCTTTTTGTTGATGTTGCTCTGCTCCGCTCCTCCGCCACAATTTTCTGCTTCTCTCTTGGTAAAATGTTGATTAGTTCAATGAAGTCATCCGTGTCTGCTAGATCCACACTAGCTGCTGCTCTGCCAGGGATCGGTCAGGGCATAAACTATATGGATACAGACTTATTCATATATTCTATTGAGGCTAATGATTTCTATAATGATATTGCGGATGATGTAGAGATGCGGTTTGATATTTTTGAGTATCCGGCAGATTTATTGTGGGTGCATTAAAAAACCTAAAGGTGTGAAAAGTCGAGATTATAGACTATGATTTTTAGTTTTCGAACTCTTCATTCGTCAACTCCTTTGTTTTGTGTTTTAAAAGTAAAAAAAAACAAAAAAAAAAATTAAACATGTCTTTTGGAAAAAACATCTCCGCCAACTCGATCGAGGGCTTTAAGTGCATCGCCAGTAGTAAATCGGCTCAAGGGCAGACCCACTTCAATTATGTCAACAATTCGACGTACATAATCAGTGATTTCAAATCGAATGCCAATGCCGCCAACTCCATCACCAACGATCTAATTAACATACGATGCTCGTGCTTACACTTGTGAATACTCAGAAAGTTATATCGAGCCGCTTAAAAACAGCATGTACGATTTCGTCAAGAGCAGAGACTCGTATGCTGTAGATAGCACAGAGATACAATCACACAGCCGCCTGCAGTAAGCAGATAATACTGCATGCAGCGTCATCAAAAAGATGCACCCGAGCCATGGGTTGTGACTAGAAATATGTTGTCACACTATCTGTCGAGCCGCCTGCAGTAAGCAGAAAGTATTACATGCAGAGTGCGTACATAGATAACTTTTGATTGCTTAGGTCAACTTGTAAATAGATTACATTGTCCTAAGTAAACCATATCATCTAAAAATTTTTTATATAAACCATGTATATTATACTTAATAAACCAGTACGAAAAGTTTTCTTGACGTATTTACTTCACGCAGCCCAATTTGTCCAAAGTACCGATTGCGGCGAGATTTTGTTACTTGGATACGAACCGGTAGCAAATCAAAACACATTTTCATTTACACTTTGGTGACCCCTGACATTTGGACTTAATTTCATTTAGCGAAGTAATCATAAATTGGTCAACTGGCGACTAATCATTCATCTTATCCCGAGTGGTAATAAAAAAAAACAAAGTCTATTAGATTCATGGCAAATCATAGACACGCGTTTGGTCAATTTGGAGACCAACATTTGAAATTTTGTTAACCTGGAAACCGTATTTTTTTCTAACAAAAACTTCATAAATCTCCTAGTTAACTTGACAACTAGGTAAAACAGGTAATAACGGTAGTTATATGATCTTAAAAAAAAACATATTTAAATAAAGGTACCGGATCAACTTGGCAATCGATACCTAGATCATCAAAAACCAAATTAATATATGTATATATATAAAAAATGAAATCCACGAAGCTCAAAATTCAGCTTGACAACCAGCTAGTGACTGACGAAGAATTTCAGAATGTAATTCGAAATTACAAAAAGAATTCTCAGGAACGTAAACTCAAACCAAGAGTGTGTGAAACACGTATAGGGTGTAGTCAACACGATGAGACGACGTTTAGAATCGAACTGAACTTCATTTATACAATAATCTTAAATCTAAGTACATGGCGTCGCCTACTACGACTCCATGTGTTCTAAGTGAGTTTCTGTGTTGTACGGAGAGGCGCTGTGATTTCTGTCATTAAACAATAGCTGAGCCCGATGCTTCGCATGTTCAAACTTGAACATTCTCCAGGGGGGGCCAACTGCGATACTAATTGCTTCCCTCTTTTGTACATCTTATTTGGTAATTGTTGCTGCCGATATTTGGTTCGCAAACCAGTTTGTGTGTACTTCACTGTCCACACGATCACGAACCTCCATGGAGTTGAGTCTGCATTCCAGATCATTTATGTTTACAGTCATAGCTGCTGTCTTAATCTTCTTTGGCGGTGCTCGAGCAATATTTCCGGAAACTATCCATCCGAGTCGTGTCTTTTGCCCCAACGTTCCGTTGATCGTTTTGACCTGACCCATCATTATTAAGGGAAAAGGGTCCACACCAATGATCATGTTTATTCTTCTTGACATATTAAATGTTGGATCTGCCAAAGTGCAATTTTTCCAGTCTGTATTAACATCTATATCAATATTTTTGCCGGGAAGTGCTTTTTGAAGTTTCGGAACCACTAGTGCTGTAGTCCGCGTATTAAATTTACTTGAAAAATCGAGGTTTGACTTCAAGAAGTACACTATTTTTTGCCAGTTCCATTCTTTGTGAAAATATTCCCTGTATTTCTACCGACTCCTTATTCCTCTTCAACCTTAGAAGCTGCTTCTTCTGATATCAGAGTACGTTGCGAACCTCCATCCATCAGGGCGCGAAGCTGCTCGTAGCTCCCACTAGCATTTCTTACGTTAGCCACAGCAGTGGCCAACAGCGTTTACTGCTCTTTTTCAGATTGAGACAGTTCACACTCTCCCTTTTTTCATCTTCATGTAGCAAGGTATTGTGGGACTTACTACACTTCTGACATCTCCATTCCTTCCTGCACTCCGCCATAGCATGATTGCCCAGGCAACGGAAGCATTGATGCTGCGTTTTCACAAACTCTTTTAGATTTTTTAAGTATGCTGCTTTAAATTTCGGACACCGGTTTATCTCGTGCCCATTCATCGCACAAAAACGGCACGACTTCTGTTGGCGTTGTATTGGCTCTTTAACAACGCTTCTTTGTACCGATTCCACCGCATTGTAAAGTTGGTTGATGAACTCTAATACGTCTTCCAGGGATTGAATTTCTCTGTTTTTTGTTATTACATGCTGTTCGTATTGCTGCAAAGCCTCCGTTGCAAATTGTCGGAGAAGGATTTGCGCAAAGATAACATCTGCAGCATTGTCAATTTTAGATTTCTCCTTTATTTGTAAATACTCTCAGTTGCTTGATCTAAGAATCTGCGGATATTTTCCTCGGAGTCTTATCTTAATGGTTCCAATTCCAATAAACTGTTCAGACGGTCAGCAAAATTTTTTCGATTATTTTCGTACCGCTTATAAATCCGCTTCCATGCCTCTTTGTAGTTTGCAGCTGAGCCAATCAGTAAGTGACTCACCATTGTCGCTGCATCGCCTTTCAGACACGATCTCAAGTGGTTCAGTTTTATGGTGTCGCTGATATCTCCTCGGTTGTGTATCACCTCGGTAAATAGGCCATAAAAGTTTGGCCAATCCTTGGCATTACCGTAGAACTGAGGTATATCCACCTTTGGAACTTCTTGCTTAAACGAGAGTATGTCTTGACCCGATGAAGGTTGCAGATACGGTAAAGCATCATTGATATTTTCCAACAAAATCTCGGCTTCCCATCTTAGATGACTCCGAAAATATCGGCAGATTCTTAGATCAAGCCACTGAGAGTATTTACATAATAAAGGAGAAATCTAAAATTGACAATGCTGCAGATGTTGTCTTTGCGCAAATCCTTCTCCGACAATTTTCAACGGAGGCTCTGCAGCAATACGAGCAACATGTAAAAACCAAGAGCAGAGAAATTCAATCCCTGGAAGACGTATTAGAGTTCATCGACCAACTATCAATTTTAACGAATCTGCTATTTACTTAGAAATTATTATCATCTCAAGTGAGATTCCTTGGAAATTGGAATGCAGCTGAATTTTTTGCTAATATTGCATAATCCAAAAAAAAAATCCATCGTTCTCTTTAAAAGCATCATTAATTTGAGTTTCCTATGGTTGCTATTAACAGTTAGTGAAGTTTTGATCAGCTGATTAGTGATGTGTAGATTTATTATCGTTATGTGATTCTGTTACATAATTTACATAATGTTAGTGGAGACAGAACTCATTTTCTTAATAAATTCTTTTATTATCAATTTACAATTAGCGGCATCTAACGCAACAAGTTGGCTATAAACGAACAGCATTAGTGAGCACTTTGTCTGATATAATATATGCCATTAATATCTGAGTAACTTTGAACAATAAAGTATCGATAGGCAGTGGCATTTTCGATACTTCTCATTCGCAAACAGCGCAAACACGGGTATACATTAAGTGAATTCGAGACGCTGGTTGATTTGGATGAAGAAGCTACACAGTTGGCATTTTCTGAGCCGTTGTCGCATACGGATAGTGCGTTGCACTTGAATAGCAACGAGACTTCTGTTAACCTCAAATGCACCATAAATACGACGGAAATAACGAGACGCCTTATAAAACATGCCGGCGATAGCTGTGAGGCAGATATCACAGTCAATGTGGAAATGGTAAAATCTATTTCCGAGAGTCTGGCAGTTGCCATTTACAACCCAATGATGGAAAATGGTGAGAACATTGATCGTACCATCTATTGCATAGTCCCGGCCATTATGATATTCCACAAAACGGGCGAACTGAAGGCCTACGGCGTTGGCCAATTAGTATCGGATTTCAAAAACAAACCGAACATGCAAATTTTAGTGCGCGGCTTTGCCATAGATAATTTGTCACGTCAAAAGATTACTGAATCCATAACACAATCACTGCTCCCAATGTCCAATGAAATAACAATTTAGATGCAATTTAATCATACTTATTATACACTGTGGATCAGCGGATGTTCCTTATCTGCAGACTAGAATTAATAATACTTTTTATAAACTCTTGACCAAAAAGTGTGTGAAACACGTATAGGGTGTAGTCAACACAATGAGACGACGTTTAGAATCGAACTGAACTTTATTTATACTAAAATCTTAAATCTAAGTACATGGCGTCGCCTACTACGACTCCATGTGTTGTAAGTGAGTTTATGTGTTGTACGGAGAGACGCTGTGTTTTCTGTCATTAAACAATAGCTGAGCCCGCTGCTTCTCATGTTCAAACTTGAACAAAGAGAGCGCATCAGAAATTAGTTCAAAGTACTAAAATGGACCATAGTTATATTATAAACGAATACTATGCTAAAATACCAAATTTTGTACTTGAATACACAAAAAAATTCCAAAGTGAATTAATGGAACTTCAAACGCTATCCTTGTCGGCTGTAAACGAAGAGTTGGAAATACAGATAGTGATTCGTGAAAAAAATATGTATTGATCGACAGTTTGGAGCATATTATGAAAAAAATTACTAATGAAACTCGCCAAGGTTTTCAACAAGTCATAACCCAATGAGATAAGAGGTATCCACATCCAAATTTATAAAAAATTGATCGTTCCTAAGAAAATTTGGTATGTTGAAATGAATTCCTGTAGTTTAACGTGAACACCTGCCTTGACGGCTTAATTTCACGGTGCCAAGCACAGAATTGTATTATGCGTCAATTAACGCACCATTGGAACTATTGTACCTGCTGGTACCAAATCAAAGTCACTACTGTTTGGTCGTGAACTTCCTCCTTTGGTCTGGAGCGCCGCCTATCTAACACGACTTCTGATCTTTGAGTCATGGCACCCTGTTGAATACGCAACTACACGTCGAGCCGAACTCTACCCACAGGAAGAAGGGCCGCACCAACAACCAGGACGGAACAAATTCCGCGGGCCACTGGTTCCCGTGGTACCGAATTTAAGCCTTCGGTCAAGCCTCGTACCAATTTAGCGACTTCCAATTTAAACTCCAAAAATAGATAGATATCACTGTTTGGAATAGAAATGCGACTTGATGTAAACATCAAGCCCCAGATGGAACAGTATACACCATGCTTATGGACATGGCTTTCTCATTGTGAGGAGCGAGGCCTATTCCTTCTTCTTCCGCAAACAGCGGCATTACTAACTGACATAAGTCAGACCGCTAGGCGGCCAGCTGATATCTCTATCAGGTGCTGAGAACCGAGTGCCGAGACCGCCTACGGAACCCAGACACCCGCGGTACCGGACAAGTCCTCCGGTCAGAACGCGTATTTTAATTATACTACCAGTTTTGCTCCATAAAGCCGGGACTGGTGACCCCCAAACATCGAGTTGAACGCCAAATTCAGCCACCCCATTAGCGCCCTAAACAAACCAGTCGTCCAATCCCAGTCAACTGGTCACCCGACTACTCCACGCATCGCACGTTTTCTGACAAACGCAGCCACTGCAAACTCACTTACTCTTTGCAATCCCTCACTCGTGGAGAGTATTTGACCCACGTCAAGCCCACTTGCATTCCGCGTTATCCCAAGCACACTTAGATCTCTCAGATCCGCATACAAAGGGCACTCACAGAGGACATGATCCAATGACTCCTTCTAATAGCCACAACTGCATCCTGGGCTATCACAGAGTGCTCTTAAATGCAAGAATGCATTCAGAGACCCGTGACCCGTCAACAAAAAGTCCAGACTCATGTTGAAACAAAAGTCGGGCCTGTCGACCGCAAATTGGGCCTGCGGTATAAAACGATGAGTTACCCTCCCATTCGTACTAGTATTCCATCTGACCTGCCAGTCAGACAGAACACACTCATTCAGCAATCTCTTGCACTCACTAGTCCCTAAACTCTCCACATCCCTATCCGCTAGCCATTCACCCTGCAGCAACGGCAGCCGCCTCTTGAGCTTATAGCACAGGCTACGACGCCTGATTTCTAAGTCAAGAGGGGCCACCCCTAGTAATACCTGCATTGCCTCAGTAGAGACAGTTGGGCATACCGGCAGATACCCAAGCACCATCGCACGCTAGTAACCTAGCCTAGATGACGACGGACGATCCATAAGTTGCGCATGCAACAAAAAGACCGCCTTACATGATACAGCGCGTCTGCTGAGGCCCCATTCATTCCGCAAAATCCGGCGCACCTGCCCAACCAAGCCGAACAATCGCCCTTTCACTTATGTGATGTGAGGAGTTAAACTCATTCTCTGGCCCATCACAATTCCAAGGTATTTCACCTCCCTTTCATACCTCAGGCTGACGCATTTAGCTGGATCGTTGGATTCCGACGCTGCGATAATCTGCCCTTGAGCAACATTATCACGGTCTTGTCCAACGCCAAACTAATGCCAACACTAACACCCCACTCATTCCACAACACGCAAGAGCGTTTCCGCCCTTGCCTCCAGATTCGCTCGCGATTGCTCCTCAACCAAGATGAGCAGATCATCCGCATACGCACAACATTTACCCATACTCTCGAGTTGCCACAGCAAGGTATCCATCATGAGATTCCATATAAATGGGCAACCACGCACAACATTCACACTCACACTCTCATTGCGCCCAACAGCGCACGCACGTCTGCCAGAGTAATAGCTCTCCCAGAGGCCCATTTCCCGGCAGCCACATTCACGCAGCCTCTCAAGCACACTCGGGCAACTTAGGTAGTCAAACGCCCCCTTAAAATCAACAAACATACCTAACACATACTTGGAGTTGCTGGACTCAACAGAGTCCCTCACATACCTCCAAGCATCGTCCCGGGGTCGTCCTTATTTCGCTGCAAAAAGGAACGCCATTCCTCCTCTTTCGTTCTTACAAGCATTTGCTTGTACTCACGCATTCCCTGACTGTAAGCTATCCTAAGTTGGCCCACATTCTCAGCATCGGCAGCTCTGGCCCTTTGGAATCGCTTCCTCAGAGACCGAACCGACCGACGCTCGCCCTCAGCTTACGCGTCCACCACTTCACTCGCTTGAGATTAACCTTTCGGTGTCTCTCAAACAAGTGATCATTCACCTCAGTCACCCACCGATTCACACATACGACCTGCTCATCCACATTCAGAGCACTGAAGGTGCTCAGCGGGATTTGCATTGCCGCTTCTCTCATAAATACCCCATGAAGGGGCCAATTCGCACCACAGCTGTGCCAGCGAATACCCCCAACGCTTTCACGCATAGTGGGGGTGTAGGCGACGACAATCTCAATGGGTTTGTGGTCGCTAACACCATGCCCACCCAACACACTACACTGAAATTCATACACACCCGTTGCTGCCTCATTCACAAGAGTGACATCAATGTCACTCTGACCCACAGGACCCGAGAATGTGTACCACTCGCTGGGTTCGTTAAGAACCCGAACGCTACGGGTAACAACCCACTCAGCCAGCATCTCACGGATGCCCAGAAAATTGTCTAGGCATCTTACTGAACCACATGGGGGACGATGCATTCGCGTCAATACTCAGGATGGTCGAATTGCTACTCACTATCAGTAGCACCTCATCCAGGTACGCAATATACGGCTCGAGGAGTTCCCCGAACATTCAGACTACCAAAAACCCCAACAATTCTATCGCATACACCCCAGTCAGTCGCACTCACAAGAGTGCATTCGATACTGACATCATTTACTACGACAGCTGAATTGCCATGCTGTCAGGAAATACCCGCATACTTGCGGGCAATCCCCGTATGCTGCCATTGGCTGCATAGGGTTCCTGCAACACGGCAACAATGCTGCTTCTTCTCACAATTAAACCACTCAATTCACACATGACTGCATAAGACTTCTGACAGTTCAGCTGAAGAAGTCTACTAGACATTTTAATGTCTAGCACCCGCTCTCGCTACAATCGAGCTGTACACAGGGCAAGCCGGAGACATCATGAGATGCTCCGAAGGCTTACCCTTGAAAGCGCAATTGCGGCAATTCAGTGCATTGCTGCACTGAGCCACGCGGTGACCCATTTGGCCGCAGCGACGGCAAACGTCTTGCTTAAGCTTGCACTCCGCTACCTTGTGGTCGAAGCTAAGGCAGCGGAAGCAACCCACTACCGGGTCAAAACTCCGTACTTTGAACGAAAACCACTTTGACGTAGCATCGCCCAACATCCAAGACAGTCTGCATGGCCAGGCCAGCACCCTCGAGGACGACATTCACTGCCTGGCTAGTCTGACAATCCCAGGGCTTACTCGTGATACGGACCTCCTTTTTAAAGGACTCCAAGGACATCTTGTCCTTGAGGTTCAGCTCGTACAGCTCAGCCATGCACTCGTCAGCAGTTTTGCTGCGCACAACCAAGGACCAGGTCTCAACTGGTCGGGGCATCTCCGGGGTAGACGACATTGTCGACATGGGACCCCCACGAACAGCGGTTGCTAGCGGAACCCGCGTTTGGCAGCCTGCTTCTTGCACTGGGTTAGCGCGAACCGCATCCAAACGCCCCTTGAGGCGCTCATTTTCCGCAATCAGCGAAAACAACAACTCCTCATACTGCGTAGAGTAATCCAGTACTCTACTGACCAGTAACTCTTTTCCCTCTGTACGCTCATTAAGCGCACACTGCACTAGATCTTTGCTAATCGCCTTCATCTTCTCTATTGGCGTTCCCTTCCGCTTCGGTGGCAACATACTGCTCGCCGAACTGGCAACATGCGCCTCCACGGCAGGAACGCCAACACTCACACTGGGCGTGCCCGAATCACACGCCCCTTTTTTCATATTCTGCACTCGAACAGCAACATCCAAGTTGCTCCTCGAACGCAGTCCCTCCACATTCACACTAGCCGAGTTTACAGCCGTCTAAGAAGTTGCCTTCCTTAACAACTGCTTGCCCAGCACCCCCCTTCGCCTTACCTCTTCAGCGACCGACGCTTCTGACGTCACCGAATCTTCATCATCCGATGCAGTCGGCGCGCCCCTCACACCGGGCTCTGCCTGCCTCTTCTTGCGCGTCGGCATCACGCCACGTGCAATCTAAAAATAGATTACACAAACACACGCAGAGACACAGATAAGCGAACGCACACACACACACACGAAATTAATACGCAGAGCGAGACACTCAAAACAAAGCGTATCGTACGATTATACCGTACGCTTGTTATCAGCCGCAAAGAGAGCGCACACGAAATTGCTCTCGCAACTCGCGCAAGACAACACACGCACACAATCGTACGATTGCCCGTTACGCTCGGTATAACGCAATGAGCGCACACGAGCCACTCTCGCCACTACTCTCACACGTTAAAGAGAGCGCACACGAGTTACTCTCGCAACTACTCTCGCAACTACTCTCGCAATTATACACCGAAACGTATCACACGATAACACCGTTATGTTTCTTATCTCACTGAAACTTTTTTTCACGTCTGAACTCGTACTGTGTATATAGGGACATGAAGTCCGTTTGTTTTACGTGAACACCTGCCTTGACGGCTTAATTTCACGGTGCCAAGCACTGAATTGAATTATGCGTCAATTAACGCCCCATTGGAACTATTGTACCCGCTGGTACCAAATCGAAGTCACTACTGTTTGGTCGTGAACTTCCTCCTTTGGTCTGGAGCGCCGCCTATCTAACACGACTTCCGATATTTGGGATCACGGCACCCTGTTGAATACGCAACTACACGTCAAGCTTGAAACTTTACCTGCGATGTGGGTATCAAACCACAGCCCACCACGAAACTCCCCGAACGGCCGCACCAACAACCAGGACACGGCTACTGGTTCCCGTGGTACCGAATTTAAGCCTTCGGTCAAGCCTCGTACCAATTTGGTACTTCAAATTTAAACTCCAAAACAGTTAAGGGTTGGTGACCCCAAAAATAGATAGATATCACTGTTTGGAATAGAAATGCGACTTGATGCAAACATCAAGCCCCAGATGGAACAGTATACACCATGCTTATGGACATGGCTTTCTCATTGTGAGGAGCGAGGCCTATTCCTTCTTCTTCCGCAAACAGCGGCATTACTAACTGACATAAGTCAGACCGCTAGGCGGCCAGCTGATATCCCCATCAGGTGCTGAGAACCGAGGGCCGAGACCGCCTACGGAACCCAGACACCCGCGGTACCGGACAAGTCCTCCGGTCAGAACGCGTATTTTAATTATACTACCAGTTTTGCTCCATAAAGCCGGGACTGGTGACCCCCAAACATCGAGTTGAACGCCAAATTCAGCCACCTCATTAGCGTTCCAAAACACCCCAGTCGTCCGTTCCCAGTCAACTGGTCACCCGACTACTCCACTACTACGCTTGACTTCTAAGTCCAGAGGAGCTACCCCTAGTAATACCTGCATTGCCTCAGTAGAGACAGTGCGGCATACCGGTAGACACCCAAGCATCATCACACGCTAGCAAGCCAGCACTTTCTTTCTGACTACAACAGACATCAGTGCACTACACCACACAGACGATCCATATGATGCGCATGCAACAAATAGACCGCCGTACATGATGCGTACAGCGCGTCTGCTGAGGCCCCATTCATTCCGCAAAATCCGGCGCACCTGCCCAACCAAGCCGAACAATCGCCCTTGCACATATGAGATATGAGGAGTGAAACTCATTCTCTCGCCCATCAGAATTCCGAGGTATTTAACCTCCCTTTCATACCTCAGGCTGACACTATTTAGCCGGATCGTTGGATTCCGACGCTGCGATAATCTGTCCTTGAGCAGCATTATCATGGTCTTGTCCACCGCCAAACTAACGCCAACACCGAGACCCCACTCATTCACAACACGCAAGAGCGTTTCCGCCCTTGCCTCCAGGTTCGCTCGCGATTGCTCCTCTACCAAGATGAGCAGATCATCCGCATACGCACAACATTTACACTCACTCTCGAGTTGCCACAGCAAGGTATCCATCATGAGATTCCATATAAATGGACCACAGATGGAACCCTGCGGTCAACCACGCACAACGCTTACACTCACACTCTCATTGCGCCCAACAGCGCACGCACGTCTGCCAGAGAAATAGCTCTCCCAGAGGCCCATTTCCCGGCAGCCACATTCACGCAACCTCTCAAGCACACTCGGCCAACTTAGGTGGTCAAACGCCCCCTTAAAATCAACAAACATACCTAACACATACTTGGAGTTGCTGGACTCAACAGAGTCCCTCACATACCTTCAAGCATCGTCCCGGGGTCGTCCTTATTTCGCTGCAAAAAGGAACGCCATTCCTCCTCTTTCGTTCTTACAAGCATTTGCTTGTACTCACGCATTCCCTGACTGTAAGCTATCCTAAGTTGGCCCACATTCTCAGCATCGGCAGCTCTGGCCCTTTGGAATCGCTTCCTCAGAGACCGAACCGACCGACGCTCGCCCTTAGCTCACGCGTCCACCACTTAACTCGTTTGAGATTAACCTTTCGGTGTCTCTCAAACAAGTGATCATTCACCTCAGTCACCCACCGATTCACACATACGACCTGCTCATCCACATTCAGAGCACTGAAGGTGTTCAGCGGGATTTGCATTGCCGCTTCTCTCATAAATACCCCATGAAGGGGCCAATTCGCACCACAGGTGCGCCAGCGAATACCCCCAACACTTTCACGCATAGTGGGGGTGTAGGCGACGACAATCTCAATGGGATAGTGGTCGCTAACACCATGCCCACCCAACACACTACACTGAAATTCATACACACCCGTTGCTGCCTCATTCACAAGAGTGACATCAATGTCACTCTGACCCACAGGACCCGAGAATGTGTACCACTCGCTGGGTTCGTTAAGAACCCGAACGCTACGGGTAACAACCCACTCAGCCAGCATCTCACGGATGCCCAGAAAATTGTCTAGGCATCTTACTGAACCACATGGGGGACGATGCATTCGCGTCAATACTCAGGATGGTCGAATTGCTACTCACTATCAGTAGCACCTCATCCAGGTACGCAATATACGGCTCGAGGAGTTCCTCGAATATTCAGACTACCAAAAACCCCAACAATTGTAACGCATACACCCCAGTCAGTCCAACTCATAAGAGTGCATTCGATACTGACATCATTCACTACGACAGCTGAATTGGCCATGCTGTCAGGAAATACCCCCATACTCGCGGGCAATCCCCGTATGCTGCCATTGGCTGCATAGGGTTCCTGCAACACGGCAACAATGCTGCCTCTTCTCACAATTAAACCACTCAATTCACACATGACTGCATAAGACTTCTGACAGTTCAGCTGGAGAAGTCTACTAGACATTTTAATGTCTAGCACCCGCTCTCGCAACAATTGCACTGTACACAGGGCAAGCTGGAGACATCATGAGATGCTCCGAAGGCTTACCCTTGAAAGCGCAATTGCGGCAATTCAGTGCATTGCTGCACTGAGCCACGCGGTGACCCATTTGGCCGCAGCGACGGCAAACGTCTTGCTTAAGCTTGCACTCCGCTACCTTGTGGTCGAACCTAAGGCAGCGGAAGCAACCCACTACCGGGTCAAAACTCCGTACTTTGAACAAAAACCACTTGACGTAGCATCGCCCAACATCCAAGAGAGCCTGCATGGCCAGGCCAGCACCCTCGAGAACGACATTCACTGCCTGGCTAGTCTGACAATCCCAGGGCTTACTCGTGATACGGACCTCCTTTTTAAAGGACTCCAAGGACATCTGGTCCTTGAGATTCAGATCGTACAGCTCAGCCATGAACTCGTCAGGCGAGATTGCCGAGTGAACCCCTTGCACCACCACTTCCGGCCCCAGTTTCTGGTTTACGCTAACTATCAGTACCAACTCGCTGAACTTGGCATTCTCCTCAATCTTCTTCCGCTCAGCAACAGATGGGGTACGGATCAAAGCCCCCCCCCCATCACGCAAAGGTTTAACCTCGTGCATGCGCACGCCGAGGGTAGGCCCTACCTCCTTAACCACTTCTTCGACCACGTCTTTAGCA
Source organism: Drosophila longiperda (assembly GCA_035042125.1). NCBI lineage: Eukaryota > Metazoa > Arthropoda > Insecta > Diptera > Drosophilidae > Drosophila > Drosophila longiperda. The sequence goes on along the minus strand of JAWNLV010000135.1, from coordinate 6,159 downwards.
GTTTTGCCAGCAGTTTTGCTGCGCACAACCAAGGACCAGGTCTCAACTGGTCGGGGCATCTCCGGGGTAGACGACATTATCGACATGGAACCCCCACGAACAGCGGTTGCTAGCGGAACCCGCGTTTGGCTGTCTGTTACTTGCACTGGGTTAGCGCGAACCGCATCCAAACGCCCCTTGAGGCGCTCATTTTCCGCAATCAGCGTAAACAACAACTTCTCATACTGCGTAGAGTAATCCAGTACTCGACTGACCAGTAACTCCCTGTCGTCTGCACGCACGCCGAGCGCACACTGTACTAGCTCTTTGCTAATCGCCTTCATCTTTTCAATTGGCGTTCCCTTCCGCTTTGGTGGCAACATACTGCTCGCCGAACCGGCAAAATGCGCCTCCACGGCAGGAACGCCAACACTCACACTGGGCGTGCGCGAATCACACGCCCCTTTTTTCATATTCTGCACTCGAACAGCAACATCCAAGTTGCTCCTCGAACGCAGTCCCTCCACATTCACACTAGCCGAGTTTACAGCCGTCTCAGAAGTTGCCTTCCTTAACAACTGCTTGCCCAGCACCCCCCTTCGCCTTACCTCTTCAGCGCCCGACGCTTCTGACGTCACCGAATCTTCATCATCCATCCCTTTCATACCTCAGGCTGACACCATTTAGCCAGATCGTTGGATTCCGACGCTGTAATAATCTGCCCTTGAGCAGCACTCATTCACAACAGGCAAGAGCATTTCCGCCCTTGCCTCCAGATTCGCTCGCGATTGCTCCTCAACCAAGATGATCAGATCATTCGCATACGCACAACACTTACACTCACTCTCGAGTTGCCACAGCAAGGTATCCATCATGAGATTCCATATAAATGGACCACAGATGGAACCCTGCGGTCAACCACGCACAACGTTTACACTCACACTCTCATTGCGCCCAACAGCGCACGCACGTCTGCCAGAGAAATAGCTCTCCCAGAGGCCCATTTCCCGGCAGCCACATTCACGCAACCTCTCAAGCACACTCGGCCAACTTAGGTAGTCAAACGCCCCCTTAAAATCAACAAACATACCTAACACATACTTGGAGTTGCTCACATACATCCAAGCATCGTCCACACACTTTCCCTGCCTGAAACCGAATTGTCTGTTCAACAATCGGCTATTCACTCTCTCTTGAAGCCTTTCTATCATGACTCGTTCTAGCACTTTGCCAAGTACCGGAAGGAGACTGATGCCCCTGAAGGATCGAGGATTGCTCCTGATCCTATCGGGCGACTTCAAGAGCACAATCAACCTTGCACACTTCCACTCACTGGGGAAATATCTCTCATTCACACACTTCACATACATCACACATACTCTCCAGACACTCTTGCAGATTTCCCCAGTGAAACCATCCATACCGGGTGACTTCTTCGAATTTAACATCGAAAAATCCCCCGCCAATTCACTATCCAAATGCGGATCAACATCATTGTCCACACTAGTTGGCAAATCCGGATGATCCGCCCTCGGGAAGAACTCACTCAAGAGCACATTCACACAATCCCTCCATGCCGTTAACTGGATGTCACCGACACGGTGGCCACTTATATCAGTTTCCCTACGGCCTTTTACAACTTGATAAGCACGACCCCAGGGGTCGTCCTTATTTCGCTGCAAAAAGGAACGCCATTCCTCCTCTTTCGTTCTTACAAGCATTTGCTTGTACTCACGCATTCCCTGACTGTAAGCTATCCTAAGTTGGCCCACATTCTCAGCATCGGCAGCTCTGGCCCTTTGGAATCGCTTCCTCAGAGACCGAACCGACCGACTCTTCGCACTCAGTTCACGCGTCCACCATTTCACTCGTTTGAGATTAACCTTTCGGTGTCTCTCAAACAAGTGATCATTCACACCAGTCACCCACCTATTCAGACATACGACCTGCTCATCCACATTTAGAGCACTGAAGGTGCTCAGCGGAGCTAGCATTGCCGCTTCTCTCACAAATACCCCATGAAGGGGCCAGTTCGCACCACAGGTGCGCCAGCGAATACCCCCAACACTTTCACGCATAGTGGGGGTGTAGGCGACGACAATCTCAATGGGATTGTGGTCGCTAACACCATGCCCACCCAACACACTCCACTGAAATTCACACACACCCGTTGCTGCCTTATTCACAAGAGTGACATCAATGTCACTCTGACCCCCAGGACCCGAACGCTACGGGTAACAACCCACTCAGCCAGCATCTCACCACTAATCTGGTTCGGATGCCCAGAATATTGTCTAGGCATCTTACTGAACCACATGGGGGACGATGCATTCGCGTCAATACACAGTATGGTCGGATTGCTACTCACTAGTAGTAGCACCTCATCCAGGTACGCAATATACGGCTCGAGGGGTTCCCCGAACCTGCAGTACACACTAACAACATTCAGACTACCAAAAACCCCAACAATTCTAACGCATACACCCCAGTCAGTTGAACTCATAAGAGTGCATTCGATACTGACATCATTCACTACGACAGCTGAATTGGCCATGCTGTCAGGAAATACCCGTATACTTGCGGGCAATCCCCGTATGCTGCCATTGGCTGCATAGGGTTCCTGCAACACGGCAACAATGCTGCCTCTTCTCACAATTAAACCACTCAATTCACACATGACTGCTCTCAGCTGGAGAAGTCTACTAGACATTTTAATGTCTAGCAGCCGCTCTCGCTAAAATCGCGCTGTATACAGGGCAAGCCGGAGACATCATAAGATGCTCCGAAGGCTTCCCCTTGAACGCACAATTGCGGCAATTCAATACATTGCTGCACTGAGCCACGCGGTGACCCATTTGTCTACAGCGACGGCAAACGTCCTGCTTAAACCTGCATTCGGCCACATTATGGACGAAACCCAGGCAACGAAAGCAACCAACCACTGGATCAAAACTCCGAACTTTAAACGAAAACCACTTTATGTAGCATCGTCCAACATCCAGGAGTGTTTGCATGGTCAGGCCTGCACCCTCATGGACTGGCTGGCCTTACTACTCCAGGGCTTACTCGCAATGCGGACCTCCTTTTTAAAGGACTCCAAGGACATCTTGTCCTTGAAGTTCAACTCATACAACTCCGCCATGAATTCATCAGGCGAAATTGCCGAGTGAACGCCCTGCACTACCACTTTCGGCCCCAGCTTCTGGTTGACGCTCACTTCCAGACCCAACTCGCTGAACTTGGCGTTCCTTCTCAATTTTCCTTCGCTCGGCAACAGATGGGGTACGAATCAACGCTCCCCCATCCCACAAAGGTTTAACCTCATGTACGCGTACGCCGAGGGTAGGCCCTACCTCTTTTACCACTTCATCCACCACGTCCTTTGCGGTCTTGCCAGCAGTTTTGCTGCGCTCAACCAAGGACCAGGTCTCAACTGGTCGGGGCATCTCCGGGGTAGACGACACTGTCGACTTGGGACCCCCTTGAACCACGGTTGCCGGCGAAGCAGGCGTTTGGCTGCCGATCACCTGCACTGGATTAGTGCAAACAGCCTCCAAACGCCTCTTGAGGCGAACGTTTTCTGCAACCAAGGAAAACAGCAGTTCTACCGACCAGCAGTTCTTTTTCATCAGAGCGCACATCAAGCGCACACTGCCCAAACTTTTTGCTTATTGTCTTCATTTTCTCAATGGGCGATCCCAACCGCTTCGGTGGCGACATATTCTTCGCCGAACCGGCAATACGTGCCTCCGCGGGGGTATTTCCACCATTCACACTGGGCGTGCCAGAATCGCACGCCCCTTTTTTCATATTCTGCACTCGAACAGCAACATCCAAGTTGCACCTCGCGCGCATTCCCTCGACATTCCTACTGGCCGAGTTTACAGCCGTCTCAGAAAATGCCTTCCCTTAACAACTGCTTGCCCAGCACCCCCCTTCGAGGGCGCACACAAAAACTCTTTCGGAACTACTCTCGTGCAGCCAATCAAACGTATCGTACGATAGTACCGTACATTTATCAACCGCAAAGAGAGCGCACACGAAATTGCTCTCTACTGCTCTCGCGCAAGATAACACTCGCACACAATCGTACGATTGTACCGTAACGCTCGTTATAACACAAAGAACGCACACGAGCCACTCTCGCAACTACTCTCACAAGTTAAAGAGAGCCAGACACCCGCGGTACCGGACAAGTCCTCCGGTCAGAACGCGTATTTTAATTATACTACCAGTTTTGCTCCATAAAGCCGGGACAGGTGACCCCCAAACATCGAGTTGAACGCCAAATTCAGCCACCCATTAGCGTCACAAACCCCCCAGTCTTCCGTTCCCAGTCAACTGGTCACCCGACTACTCCACGCACCGCACGTCTTCTGACAAACGCAGCCACTGCAAGCTCACTCACTCTTTGTAATCCCTCACTTGTGGAGAGTTATTGACTAACGTCAAACCCACTTGCATTCCGCGTTATCCCAAGCACACTTAGATCTCTCAGATCCGCATACAAAGGGCACTCACAGAGGACATGTTCGCATGACTCCCTCTAATGAGTGCTCTTAAATGCAAGAATGCATTCATAGACCCGTGACCCGTCAACAAAAAGCCCAAACTCATTATTGAGCTATTGAGCTTTTTCAATAGCTATCGAAAGTTTCAACAAAATAAAAATGCACCGAAATTTGCATTAAAATAAATAGAGTTTATTTGCCTTCGTGGCCAAACTTAAACTAGTTATAATTGTTAATTGTAAGCTCCGAGTTGAGCAAATTATAAACAAATTATATTTCGGCAAGCGATGTCGAATACCGCGCCGCGACTTGAATTCACGATCGATAAAACAGAACACATTAGCTGCCGAATTGCAGCTAAAATCAAATAGGCAAGCGATGTCGAATACAGCGCCGCGTCTTGAACTTCTGATCGATCATTTAGAACTGATAAGCTGCCGAATTGCAGCTGCTGGTGCTGTTGCTCCCAGACGGAGAGCAACCACTAAACTATTGAGGAGAGTCTTATCTCTCATATGCAAAATCAACCGTTAAGTTAACTCGCTCTTATGCTGCGCAGAGCATAACTTATCAACATGTTAAATATTAAGAGAAGCTGCTTTAGTTGTTGTTTGGCGCGGATACATGCGTAACCAAACATTCTCCCCCCGTTGAAAGACACGGGCTTTCAACAGCATCCTCTTTCGGAAGCGCACACAACTTGCGCACAGCTCTCTTTATTATTCCAGTTGACGTCTTGAGAACAGCTACTCGGGAAACGCCGTCAGCACCAGCAACAATCTCGACCACACGAGCCAGTGGCCATTTAAGGGGTGGCAAGTTTTCATTCTTTACAAGGACCACATCATTAATGTGAACGCCCGGGTACGATGTTCTCCATTTGGACCGTTGCTCCAGATCTGCAGGGTGCTCACCACGAATTCTACCAGTGCGTAGGGCAGCTATGAGACCGACCTTGCGACCGGCAGATGTGTTACGCTTGACTGTCGAGACCTTGCCAATATGTTGATGGCTACCACCACCATGGGGATGCTCGACGGGGTTCATGGAAACACCACGTACCTTTAACCAGCTGTTACGCTTCACCTTGTACTTGTTGTAGGCACGACCGGCCTTGAGGATGGGCTTGTCAATACGAGCGCCGCCGGCAACGATGCCGACCATGGCGCGAATGGCCGATGGCACCACCTTCTTGGCGCCCGACGGCACCTTAAAACGGGTCTTCTTTGTGTCCTGGTTGTGGGCAATCACCGTGGCATGGTTGCCAGAGGTGCTCGCCAAACGGCCACGGTCACCGGTCTTCTCCTCGAGATTGCAGACGATGGTACCCTCGGGCATCTGGCTCAGGGGCATCACGTTGCCAATCTGCAGAGTGGCCTTGCGACCACAGTAGACGAACTGGCCGGTGTGCATGCCCTCGGAGGCGATGAACAATTCCTTGCGGACCTTGTAGCGATAGGGATCGTGGAAGTGGACGACGGCCAAAGGAGCACCACGACCAGGATCGTGAGTGATGTCCTTGACGACGCCACGAATGTAGCCAGAGCGCTCGGCAAAGTCCAGAGAACGCAGCTTGGCGGCTCCCTTGCGCTTCTTGACGTGCGCCTTGAAGACGGAACCGGCGCCCTTACGCTGTGCACGCATTGCACGACCAATTTTGATGCTCGGG